>SSNR01000021.1:446811-461908 GCA_006937965.1 Callopanchax toddi | reverse complement strand
TTAGACGCCAACAAGAGATGAGTCATCGATATTCCTCAAGATTTCTTACAGAAGTTGGAAGATGAAGGTAATAAAGTAGTATATAACAGTTTTTTCATTAACTGGCAGCTTTACATTTTATTTCGGCTACCATTGTCCATATAAGTTAACCTACATGCATTTTTTTTTACAGCGGCTTAATTTATAAAATTCAGATATGTTATAAAAGGCATTTTGCTAGCAAACGTTTTGAACATGAATTCTATATTAATGTGCATTTCAGAAGAAGATGCCAGTCAGGTGGAGGGACGCCCTGAAGGTCCTGTTGATGCTGCTCCTGGAGGGAAACATCTATCAGTTCAGAGCGTTCTCCAGGGGCTCACGGGACAAGCTCACATTCCACTGAGTCAGAGAGAGAATTGTTCCAAATGTCCATGACTGCAACTCCCACTATGGAACTCATTCCATTTGTTATCCAATAGTCAGTGCTTGTGCTGTTGCCATAACCTTCCCTACACAGCACTTGAACACCTATCATCATGACTTTGAAGAAAAGCTGACCAAAGCAGTGCTGTGTGGTTATGATTTCAGCAGGCATTGACCTGAATAAGATGTTCCTGTTTTAAAGTTTAGTTCAACAGATGAAAACTACGTAGCATTTTGACAGTTCACGTCCCATTAACCCATTTATGGTTACTTTCATTAGAACATCCTATCCTTTGGTTTAGAGTACATTAAGAACTATAAATGACTTAACTGAATGACACCAATATTTTATTTGCTATAAAGTACCCACTGTGAATATAATAGGCGTTGCAATACAAGACTTCCATTGATAAGTAAATAATATAAACTTGACTAACATTTTTTATTAATGTGGAGTTTGTTTTGTTGCATTAAAAGCAACAGATTCAGAGTTAGAAATGGATTTTTCCACTTTTGAATAATAAATTCTTGTCCTAATTCGTGAGCCTTTATTCACTTGTTTGTTATCACCATCATACCCAGGGGGTCCATCCTGTCATGTAGACACGTTCTGCATGTTCTAGTTGTTTTTGTCCAACACAACTGATGTAATGATTAAATCACCTGTTCTGCATGAGGTCATGCTTGGTACAAGGCCTTCAATCAGCCACTGACTGAACTCAAGTGTGTTGAAGCAAAGAAACCTGTAAACTGCTGGGTACTGGTAGCCTGGTAAACCAGACTATAAAGTCTGCAGAGAAGAACTGATGGTCTAGTTCACTAGGCTAGGGTACTGGCCCTCCAGGACCAGGATTTGGTATTGCTGGTCATACCTGACTTAAAGCATTGTAGATGGTAAAAATGCCACTGCCATCTACTGGCTGAAACCTGCCGCGCCTCTAAATGTCAGCGGAGCAATTTGTTGGCTGGGTTACTGACACAGGAGTAAATCCAACAATAGTTAATGAAAGTAAAAATGATATGGCACAATGTAATCTTGAAAAAAATGAGTATTGTATATTTATTGTATGAAACATACATTGGGAAGCATCCAACCACAGAAATAAAGGTGAACACCAGCCTTCAATCGTAACTTGGAACCAACAAAGATCTCTGCACAAGACACTTCTTTATCCACAGTTGATCATGTTGCTGTTATTCAAATCAAAAATGTGTAAAATTAGAGAAGCTCAAAGATCACATTTTTTTCCTATACTCATTTTCAAGTTTAAATCAAACTCCTGACAAAGCAGCAGCAATGAACTCCTGACATAACAGGTAAAGGTTTGTAGTTTCTGTCTGTCTGACATTTTTATCACCTGAAGTCCTGCTAGCTGCTCTTCATTTAAGGGACACTCAGACTCAGGCACCACAATCACCATCTCCATCTTCTCCATGTTCAGCTGCAACATCCCAGTGGATGGCTGGCTCCTGAATATCCTAAAATGAACAGAATGGATTTAAACACCAACTTCATTTATCATCTTGCTTTATTGAAGTGGTTTAGCTTTCAGTTTATCAAACTTTATGATTCTTTAAAAAGAGAAAAGAGTCACCTCCAGGTTGTCTGGTTGCTGGGTTGGATGAAGCATCATTCCTGTCACTGTGTACCAGAGCTGCTCAGGACAGAGTCTGATTCCCTTCTGTTCTCAGGGGTGGGTCCAGCCGTGTACAAAAGGTCTAGGTCTGCCTTCAGCTTCTGAAGAAAAGTCATGTGAACTGATATTCTGTAAAAGAAAGTCAGAAGCAAATGAGAATATAATAATCATAAATTATATTCACAACCTTTGAAAGGTCTCTCATAGTTTCTCTTGTGTTTTTGATTAATATATTTACCTTTTGAAAGATTCTCCAATTTCTATAAAATTGTTTTTAGTTCTAACATCTGCCTCCATGTATTTTAAAAATAAACTGATAGCAAAAAAGTACAAGAGGGCCATTCTGTTATTCTACCTCAAATCAACCAAATAACACAGACCTGTGGAGGAAACACCTAAAAGGTGTTCAATCTCTAGATCATGGAGTTTGTTGTAGTAGTATGATGTCACACAAGTACTGACATCTCACCACAAGTGCTCAGTCCTATTCATGGATTTACAAGGCATTCTTTCAAAATGTCTGACTTGACAAAACGCTGATTTGATAAAACAAAATATTGAAAGGTATTAGCTTGATGAGAAGTTAATTACCTCTGATTATGGAGACTTTTTCCTGACATAAAGCTTCCTCGGTCAGTATATACCTGGCTATTTGAACATTCTGCACCCTGATCCCCTCTGACTCTGTAGAGCAAATAGAGATCCTAAAATAATTACTGTACTACCACTAAAAATTAGCTTTAGTTGTTTCAACATGACTAAATATATCTGTTAAAATAGTGTCTAGATATTGCACCATGTAAATATTTCCCTTGAGGGTATGCCATGCCTTTCAGTTGCTTTCTTGAAAGCATCAAATGCCGCTGATGGATGGTTGTTTGTGGCAGCCTCCAAACATCACCTATGATATTAAAGAAATATGTATTAATGAAAGCTAATTATTGAGAGAAAAACTTACAGGTACAATTATGTGTGTGTATATATATATATATATATATATATATATACACACACACACATATATAATTGTAAATAATATATATAAAGAGAGAGAGACAGAATATGATAAGGTGTTATCATACAATGGGTTAATAAGATTGCATCTGTTTTTCAATAAATTTAATACAATTTAAATTAAAAATAAATTAATTTAATTTAAAAAAAAAACAAAGGGTCTAAAGCTTGCAGAAATCTTTGAGTGCATTGCTAGGTTGCTAAATGGTTATTAATGTTAAATGGCATTAGACAAATTAGCCTATACATAACAAATATTTAGCGATCTTAACTATGTATGCAATGTATTTCTAAAAATGTATTGAACTAACAAGAAAACTGATCTGTAAGACAAAGTCTGTGGTCAGCGGTTTAATCTGTAAGGGTAACAGTCTGATGCATACCAGGAAAAACAAAGCTCACGATAGCTTTACAAACCAGCTGAGTAAAGAACTGGTTTTGTTGAACAAAGCCTTTTATCAGCACGACTTACGTGAACATCTTCCACTGCAGCAGCCATGTTGGAATGTCGGAGTCCGTGTTCAGGTAAACAACTGTGCTGTCAATCAAAGTCCAAGGCACTCCTATGTAGGCAAGATCTTTTTTAAAGTAACCAATCATGTAAGGGCCGGTGAATCCTTGGTACCCGCCCCCAAACTGACAAAATTAATTTCCGCGCGCGAGCAGAATATTCACTCGAGAGCAAAGCAGCATGCGCGCGTGCGTGTCAGCCACACTCACGCTCATGAGAGCTTCATTCTGCACGCGCGAGGAGTATTATTATGCGCGCCAGTGGTAAATACAAGCGCGAATAGTTGAATTTCGCGCGCGGGTGTTTGATGTGCGCGCGCGAGACGGGGGAATCTTCAGCGGGAGGGGAAAATACACGCGTGGATGTTTAATCTGTGCTCTCTGATTATTGGCAGGATTATAACCTCATACTATTCACTTGTAGCACATTCAGGGTCCAGATACTGGGATACATCTGGCAACATTTGAAGCTCAGTACAAGAAAGAATACCAACAGGAGAATTTTGCAGGGGATTATGGGACATTTTTCAAAAGTTTAGCTGTGTTGCTCATTTGACAGATTTATAAGTTCTACCTCGTAGTAAAGGTGACTAATCAGGTTTATAAGATTTCAAAGCATGAATCAAATGTATAAATGTCCTTTTAATGGTCAGTTTGTCAAATCTGTCATCACAAAGATAATCAGTCACACAAAATAAGGAAGAGAATTAGTTATGTCTCTAAGTATGATGGTGGCTTTTACCTTCTCAATCTCAATGTCCAACATTTTCTGCTGCAGAGCGGACTTTGTCACTTCAATGGACTCCAGCCACTAAACAGATTCAGAGGACAAGAAATGATCCACCACGTCAAAGCAGATGTTTCCACGTTTCAGTTTGTGGGCAGATGAAACAGTCAAGATAGCTGCTTCTTTAATGGAAAGTCAAACAGGAAGACTAAAAGTTTGAGTTCAGGTCTTACCTTTTCTGCCAGAGTGAGCACCGTCCTGGCATGGATGACCACCACCTGCTCCTCGTTGGACAGATTCTACAGAAAAAAAATCACATCAACAGCAGGAGAACATCACAAAAATGAGCCGTCACTCGATCCTCTCGGATGTGCCGGGAGATTTCCAGTGTCGCCCGTCGTGACACGAGGGAACGACACCTGGGTCAAAATCCAGAATTCATCCAGAATTATGTCAATGTCTAGTTTAATAAAAAGGGTGCCTACAATAGAAAGTACTGTTATATGTGGAGTTCCTCAGGGTTTGGTACTTGGTCCAATACTCTTAAATTCAGACAAAACAGAGGTTGTGTTTTCTAGACCCGAGTTCCTTGGTCAAATATTTTTGCTGGTATTAGCTGAGGCTCTAGCATTCAGATAAGTGGTATTTTGGACTCTCAGCCTTCACCCACTGCTTCTCTGATGGGTTTGGTTTCAGTTCTGATATCAACAAGCTCACTTCAACACAGAACAACATGTTGGCCCTTTGTGAGACAACACGGATGTTTCACAGCACACGCTCGTCATCCGTGTTTATCTGCAACATGGAAACAAACACAAACATCTACAAGATAAAGTCAACATACACTTACGGCGTTATCCCCCAGAATGTCCAACTTTTTCATCAGCTCACTGATCACAATGTCCTGTTGAGTTAAAGAAAGCACTCCTCAGGTAAACTCAGGTGCGTAGTGATGCGTCTACAGGTGAACTCAGGTGTTACTTACAGTGACGCCTTCTGCCTCGCAGTAGATCTGTAGAGGACTGTGACCTTCTGGGAAGTGGAGATGTTGGAAGTTAATCCCAGGTGAGCGGCGCTCTCGCTCCTGTTTCCATGGAAACGGCAATAAAGCAACGAGAGATTATTGTTGACTTGGTAACAACGAAGCAACAAAATCAGTTTTGCTGTATATTCCCACATTCTTTTAGCTCCGCCCCCAAATAGAGGTCACATGATTTACCCAACTGGTTTATGGTTTATGTTCATCTCCGTTTTACCTCCAGCTCTAAGATCCTGAACTCCAGCAGCTCATTCTGGTCTTTGACATCCTGGATGTCAGTCCTCAGTCTCAGCTCTTCACCTTCCATCTGACGCACCTGCAAAGAACCAGAGACGTCCAGAGTCACATCACAGAATACGTGATGCTGATGAGGAGTATCTGTGCTAAACTGTCAAATTAAACACATTAAACAACTAACATCACTGAATAAACAGGTTTCTGAGCTTAGGTCATTGGGTTCATTCAGTAGCATAACTGGTGTGTAAGAGAGGATAAGTGTGAACATTTAGTATTTTATTGAGACGTCATGAGTTCTGAGGATCCATTTAATGAATCTTAAGACCTGATGAGGACCAGATGAGTTTAAATGTTTTGATGCATAACGTGCTCATTTGTATGGTATTTGTATCCATTAATCAAAGTACTTCACCTTCTCCACCAGCTCCAGGTTCCTCTGGTACAGAGCCTGTTTCTCCTCCACCCACTTCACGTCCTGAGACAAAGAGATGGACAGACTGCAGCTCAGACTCAACCGTTCTGTTTTAAATTAACAGTTTTAGTCACATATGTTCAGTCATTTGACAGGTTTTTTTCCAGGTGATGTCACTAATAAGCCCCTCCCTTTTACTTGAGGGTGTCTCATGACTAAGTAAAGATTTCCTGGAGTCCTTCACTTAATTTTACTTCTGTCAAACATGATTATTATTCATATATTTGTTTATATTGTTTATTTGTAAGGATTGTGTTTTACCAGTCCTTGTTGCTTCAGCGCTGACTCCAGATCTGCAACTTTGCTTTGGAACCGGCTGATTTCATTCAGCAACTGCTCTCGGGTCTGAAGCAATAAAACCATCAACCTGTTAGTTCCTCCAGGGAACAGAACCCTCTCCTGCTGCCTTGCTCTGAGGCTGACTCACCTTGATCTCCTTTTCAGCATCGTAGTTTCCTCCACATGTCTCTGCCAGCAGAGCGTACGCTCGCTGCAACGCCTGATACTCCTGAGTCAGCTGACGGTAACGGAGCTCTGCCTCTTCACGTACACACGCCTGAAATCCACACAGCCAATCAGAAAGCAGCTTCAGTCAGACCAGGAACACATCCTCATCTCTAAACTTTTCTCTGTAACTTTGGAGGACATAGAATGTTTTTAGGAATCTTTGGGTGTTTTTTTTATTCTCTAACCTTCGACAGGAACTCAACCCAGACCTGGTTCTAGAAGAAAACGTGTGATTTTCTTTCTCTGTGTGTTTACCTCATCTGGTTCAGTGTCTGGAGTTCTGTCGGTATGGAAGGACAAAGATGATCCATCAGAATCCACCGAGGCCTCTTCATCATAACCATAGAATGTTTCTATGACCTGGAGACAGAGAAACGTGTAGTTCACAGATGTCACCAGAAGGTGGTGCTGCAGTGCATTCTGTACCAGCCTCACACTTGATGTACACACAGGTCATGTGTACTGGTACTATTAGTAGAACACATCAGTAGTAAACCTGTAGTGATGTAGTACCAGAACTGGATTTAAATTTTTACTTCTAAAGCTCTTAAAGCTCCATCCTCGATTAGACATCTTATTCTATGATCCTAACAGAGCACTTGGCTCTCAGAGACAATCTGATCAATATAGAAAATATATAATTTACAGTAGTGAAGCCAGACTGTGTTCCTGGTAGGACAGAGTGTCGTCCCGTCTCACCCTGCAGGCCCTGAAGGTCCTCTTCCTCCTCACCGTCTCCTGTCGTCTGTATCTCAGTAACATGTCTCGCTCCTGAGAACAAACACCGATAAACTCCATCAGGATTCTGGGTCGAATTAATGCTCTTCAGCTAGTCTGGACCACAGCTCTGACTATTGTTTTAGTGTCATCTCTCTACATGCATCACAAAGTGATAAAGTCTGTTGTGTACTTGTGGGTGATACTTACAATAACATTCTTTACATAACCAGCCGTCTCCAGAGCCTGGAAACACAAAGGAGACATTTAAATAACATAATGCATCTCAAGTTAATGGTTAAAAATGACTAGAGGTTAAGGTTAATTAGAGGTTAGGGGTTAACTGTTAGAAATGAGGGAATAGGGTTAAAAAAAATAAGGGGTTAAGGGTTAAAGGTTAGTACCAATACTAGTAGTAGTAGTTTTTGGGGATAGGATTTGAAAGTCATGGTTAGGGTTACTTGGTACTATTGTAGCTATAGTATTGGTTCTATAGTAGCTAGCTGTAGTATTGGTTCTATAATAGCTAGCTGTAGTATTGGTTCTATAGTAGCTAGCTGTAGTACTGGTTCTATAGTAGCTAGCTGTAGTACTGGTTCTATAATAGCTAGCTGTAGTACTGGTTCTATAATAGCTAGCTGTAGTACTGGTTCTATAATAGCTAGCTGTAGTACTGGTTCTATAATAGCTAGCTGTAGTACTGGTTCTATAATAGCTAGCTGTAGTACTGGTTCTATAATAGCTAGCTGTAGTATTGGTACTATAATAGCTAGCTGTAGTATTGGTACTATAATAGCTAGCTGTAGTATTGGTACTATAATAGCTAGCTGTAGTACTGGTTCTATAATAGCTAGCTGTAGTATTGGTTCTATAATAGCTAGCTGTAGTATTGGTTCTATAATAGCTAGCTGTAGTATTGGTACTATAATAGCTAGCTGTAGTATTGGTACTATAATAGCTAGCTGTAGTATTGGTACTATAGTAGCTAGCTGTAGTATTGGTACTATAGTAGCTAGCTGTAGTATTGGTACTATAGTAGCTAGCTGTAGTATTGGTACTATAGTAGCTAGCTGTAGTATTAGTACTATAGTAGCTGTAGTATTAGTACTATGTTAGCTGTAGTACCTTGGACAGGTCATCGATGATGTGTTGCTGCTCCACCACTTGTAACCGTAGAAATTCCATCTCTCTCTCATCTTGGCCGTAACCATGGTAACTGGTGGAGTGGCTGCGGTCCAGGTCATTCAATGAACTAGGTCTCCTCTGTGGACCAGACAAATACTACAGTTACCATGGTAACATTGACACCAGGTGTTTTCAGATCTCAAACATGTTTTTGTGTTTTAATCTGAGGCGGGTGTCACTGATATGCATCTGTTGTGTTTGAGGTCAGGTGATGACATCAGAAAGTTTCAGGAAGTACGTCCATCATAGAACATTACTGACACCTGCTGGTGAGAACCCGTTATTGAAGTTTACTGGTTCATCAGCAGATGGAAACGGGTTTGTCCCAGCAGGTTGACTTCTAACGGGCTGGACTGTGTGATGTTGATGTTTTGTTAGAGTTGAGGCTCACCATGGTTGCCATCTCCATATTCTCCTGTGTAACAAAACGAAGTTTGTTATCGAGGCGACGCAGTGCCAGAGCCAGCTCCTCGTTTTTCCTGCTCAAACGTTTGTTTTTGTCCAAAAGAGGAAGAAACTGACTCTCTGCCTCCCTCAGACGCTTCAGCTAGAGAAGAAAAAAACAATAATAAATTAGAATAGAGTAGTTTTAATAAACAAACATAAAAGTGTTCAGGTCCAATATCTGACCCAGAAGATCAGTACTGGGACCCCTCAGGGTTGTGTTAGTCCTCCCAGTTCTTTTTTACAATTTTTAAAAAATGCGTTTGTGATAAAACTCCTCAAAACTTTAGACAGTGGTGTAGTGCTCACCATCACATCACACCAGTTAAAGCACACGTCTTGTTATGATCCAGTGGTTATTCAGAACAAATCTATCAATATGACTTCATCCAATAAATAGCATATTTAATTTTTGTAAAGGCTCAGACTGTCTGAGTGCAGCTAAACTCTAAAATAGATACAGCTTTAAAGATCACTGGACCAAAGAAACGAATGTTCAATTATAAACATTTCTGAAGTATTAAGTTGATGCAAAAAATCAATATCTGTAGTGTTGGTTCTTCTTTTTCATTATGTCTTCAGTTCACTCTGACATGTTTTCAATCAACTGGTCCACATTCTGACTGATGGCAGCCCGCTCTTCATGAGCAGCTCTACAACCTGGTGCTCCATCATCATCCAGGAAAGGACATGGTTCATCAGCAAGTTGGATGGTGGGAGGAGTTCCTCAGGGAGGATGTTTAGGTCTCATTCTTTATTTGTGGCTGTTCTGAGGATAAACTCCCTTAAACTGAGAAGCAACCATCACATGAACGGTCTGGATGCTTTGCTGCAGCAGGACAAAGGACTGATGGAGCGCTCACTTTTTCTTCTCCAGACAATCCTTCCACCAGACGCTCCAAACAGTCAAACAAAGGATTCATCAGAGAAAATGACTGCCTCACTCCCTGGACCTTCTTTGCGACTTCTTTGCTGCTCTTCTTGAAATCAGTTCATCCTTGCCCATCTGGTCCTGGTGACTGGTGGACCTTCATGAAACCTTCATCAAAAATTTGGTGGAAATCGATTTTTGGGATGAGGCTCATTTTCATGGCAACCTTGTTAAAAAACTGAACCACAAGTAACCTGAGCCAGAAAACTTCATGATGATTCATTTTTGTGTCATTCTCTAAATATTTGACCACGGCTGAATGTATCCCCGGAATCTGATGTTGCTTCAGGCTCTGAATGGGATTCATTAAAGATATTTGATAGTGAAAAATGCAAAGAGGTTGTTATATCTCGCTTAGCGATATACAGTAGAAACTCCATTTTGTTGTGTTGGATCGTGTGTTGCTGTGGTTACCAGTTCATTTCGTTCTTCAGACAGCAGAGCATTTCGATCCTCCAGCTTCCTGACGACGGAGCTGAGCTCAGCAATCTTCAGCTGAAACCTCCGAGTGTCTCGATCATCTTGAGACTGCACAAAACACACAAAACAACACAAAACATACAAAACCAACCACTCAATTAAAGCTTCAGGGATCAGAAATCGCAGGAGCCAATCACAGGACAGGGACTGCAGCGAGCTGAAGCGTCTGAAATGATAACTCGACCTTTTTAATTAGGGGAACTGAGAAGACCAACTACAGCGCTGTGTTTAAAAACCAACAGCAGGACAGCGTCTGGCCCAATGGCCTCCGAGTATAAAACCATCAAACCAACCCGACCTTTAAATTAGGACTTTATGTTCCAGTGTTTTATTTCAAATTTTTAGCTAAAACAGAATAAATGAACTATAGTTATATACAAAATTTTACTTTACCATCCAGAGATTCATCAGTTCTTTCCATTTATGTAGAAAATAATCTTTGTTATTGCAATGCTCAAATATATGTTTTATATCGTTTTAAAGCCTGATTCTTCTTCAAATGGAGCCACATTAAGTAAAACATGTCTGTGGGTCGTGTTCATGAAATCTTCTTTACCAACTCCAAACAGCTGATCCTGGTATATTTTTGTGTCATTTATTGGACTGAATGAGTCAAGTCTGAGGAAACGAGACATGTTTACAGTTTATTAATCTAACAAACCTGATGTGGAGGAGCCATACCCAGCCACAACAGCCTGGCTCCTTCTCTTCATGCTAGTTAGCTGGACCAGGTCCAATCCAGACCAGTCAAACATGGCAAGCATGCTTGGAACTGATCCCTGGGTCCAGGCTCCCAGGTGCTGCTAATTGGGCCCCTGATTATCAGCACCTGGGGAACCAGAACAGCTGTTTGGGTTGGCAGAGAAACTCTGCTTTTCAACCCACAAGTGCATTTTGGGTAAACGTGGCTCCATTTAAGTGGAAGTAAACAGGCTCTCCTGTTATATGACATACTTCTTTAAGTTTATACTGTTGAGTGTTTAAATATAACCAGAGGGTGTAAATGCTCTGCTGTGAACTGTTTGCAGCCTATAAAAAACATTTTAGAATTTGAAATACTAAATGCCATTTTAAAAACATTTACTCCTATTTACATATAAAAACTTTATCCTGTTCTCCTGGCTCATCCCTTTAGTTATGCTGCTCTAGGTTTAGACTGCTGGAGCGTACACATTTCCTCCCTCTGCCATCTTTACTCTGTTTTATTTACTGGTATTGCTGTCATTAACTTTGTCTTCTCTGTCTTTCATAAATGTGAGAACTGGTCCAAACCGTCTGTTTGTCTCGTTCCTGTCCTCTCAGACTCCAGTATGTCCAGGCACAAGGTCCATCCTGGTTCTGGTTCTACTGGAGGTCTCTTCCTGTCAACGGGGAGTCATTTCTCTCCACTGTTTCCCCGTAAATGCTTTAAATGGGGGATTGCAACTTATAATTATGACTGCAACAAATCTAAGTATTTAGAATCAAACTGGATTTGAATTAAACTTTTGTTCTTTGATTTTGAATTGGTGTTAAACACTGAATGCTACTTTGAGGAAACCTGTAATTTTCCAGGATGTGAAACAAATTAGGTGATTTTCTGTCATGCATTTTGAGCAAGCAGGAGGAGGCGGGGCTTACAATGTGAGCAGCATTGTTAGGGGTGGAGTTAGGCACGGGGTGGTTTAGCCCCGCCCTTTGAGCATCTCTCATGGCTGCGATTTGTTGCTCAGCAGCCTGAGTCTGGAGCTGGAGGCGGTGGGCGTGTCCAGCCTGCAGCCCCAAGGCTTTATCCAAAACACTGACAGCTCTGTCCTTCAGTTTTATCTCATCCATCTGCACACAGGCGAGAGACAGACAGACAGACGAGGGGTTAATCATAGAGACAGGCGAGGGGTGTGGTCAGTAGGACAAACAGATGAGGGCGGGGTTACTGAAACATGTGAAGGGTGGTTAGACAAACACAAGAGTAAGACAGGATTAAAAAAAACAAAAAGGCTGAATTCCATTTCCTAGTGTAACTCCTACCCTACCCCCACCCCATGGGTCAATAAAGTGTCAGAATGACCCAAACATCCCTTTAATTTAAAATTACAAGAAGTGGGTAAATATTTATGGACACATCAAGAAGCAGAAACACCGTCCAGTGATGGGGATTCTTTTCACAGAGACACAAGATCAACATGCACATAAACGCGTTCACTGGACTGCAACAGACGTCAGCATACAACACTGTTTGTTGTTCTTATTACATCAAAATGTATCAAAACAGACAACAAAATGATACACGGAAAAATATTCACCCTGAAATACGATGCTATTTTCAAGCATTTTAAATTAGTGATATCAAAATATATTGGGATCCATCAAACGGGACATTATGATGGTTGCTGCGGCAAAAAAATAAGAGAGGAGTGTCTTCAGTCAGAGGTTTCTTCAGATCTGCTGCAACACAAACCACTACAGAAGATCACAGCTAGGACAATGTAATGACGGTTCTGAAGGAACTTTAACAATGAGATACTACAGCATAAAACCTTCCTCTGGGATTAATACAGTTTTGGGGGATTTGTGAGTTTTTTTGCAAGCACAGCTTCAACGTGTAGGGTTAGCATCAAGATCAGGGTTGGGGTCTGGGTTTACAGCTTGTTAATAAATACTAGTATCTGGTTAGTGATGACTACATGCTGATGGATGAGTTAAAACTGGTCAAATAGGACTTGATGTGATTGCAGCTGTGGCTCCAGCTGTGGACACGTTCCCTTTTCCCTTAAAGGCGTTCAGAAGGCGACCTCACCAGATGCCCAAACCGCCTCAGCTGTCTCCTGTTGACACAGTGACTCTAATCTGAGCTAGCTGAGCTCCTCACCCGTAGCTCAACAAACAATTTCATACATTTTATGAACAGAATTTCTCGGATCAGCCAAGGGGACTTCTTTTTTTTCTTCCACTTCCTCAAGTTACAACTAAAGAATTTCTCTGCAATGTTTCAGTAATTAAAGAACAGTCTTAAGGGATGATCGAGTCATTTTGAAGTGGCGTCTCTCCAACTGACTGGACAACTTCCTATTTCTAGAAACCCCACCCACTTTGTGTGATGTCACCAGTGGGTGTGGTCTTTACTGTAGATAACTAACTGATAAAAAGCCACAGAATTACCCAAACATCCCTTTAAGCTTCAGTGAAAAGCGTTAGATTTTACGCACACAGTGAAGGCAACATCAGTGTTTCTTCAGGAACTTTCTGGTATTATTTATGTTAATGGTGTGAACAAAGAAGCATCCATTACTGAGGCGTGAATCAGAGCCTTTCACTGAACAAGTCAGAGCAGAAAACATCCCACAGACGTTTCAACGAGAATCAAACCAGTTCTGGGTTGTTTTTATCCTTTAAATCAAACCTGAACTGTTGCAGAAATTATTTGTGTTACACCGACTTTATTATGATGAGCTACAGATAAACCGTGTGTGTGTGTGTGTGTGTGTGTGTGTGTGTGTGTGTGTGTGTGTGTGTGTGTGTGTGTGTGTGTGTGTGTGTGTGTGTGTGTGTGTGTGTGTTGTACCAGCCTGTGTCTGTGTCTCCTTGTTCAGCTGAGTTTTATTGTCTCTGTGAGTCTGAGAAACTAACATTGGGTCAACGTTGATGTGATGATTCTGATGAATGCTGCTTTCATTCAGCTGAAGTTCGTTCTTTGTCTTCTACAGATGACTGAGTGTGTTTATTCTAGTCTCACAGCTGTGTTCTGTGTTTCTCGACACAGCTCAGTAAAGTGATTATGTATTTTCAGATGTATTGATCTTTAAACAGAATCACACTTCCTGGTTAGAGGTTTTTCTTGATACCGTTTTAGAAGCTGAGTCTGTTTAAAGTGTTTCTCACTAAGAGTGAAGGCTATCAGAACAATCTGAGGTTACAGAAACAGCGCCACCTACCAGTCGGCGGATCTCCCTCTCGCAGTCTCTCTTGGTCCTGTTGAGCTCCTCCTGATGCTGGTGATGAGCTGATCGGAGCTCAGCTGCTCGGGCCTGGCAGGCCTGCTGAGCTGATGCTAGCATTTCCTCTGCGCTCTTCTTTGCTCCTCGCAGCTCCAGAACCTCCTGATGGAAGCGAGAACGTTCCGCCTCCCAGCTCCTTCGAGCCTCCTCCACCTCTGCCATCAGGGCACTCCTCACCTGGAAACAGATGACACAACCTAGTCTGAACGACGTGTCTCACATCTTTGAGACGCTCCGCTTTAAAATGATGGAAGGGTTTGTGTTTAGCTGAGATCCTGGAGGCTGGGTTGCTATGAGCAACAGATCCTGATCAGAACTAATTAGATGAGAAAGGATGGATGGACAAATGAATGGATGGATGGGATGATAAATGAATGAATGGATGGTGTACTGATTGGATGATGGATGGATGAATAGATGGATGACAGATTTATCACCTTGTCTGTTGATCCGTCCCTCAGCGTTTGGACCAGTCCATTCAGACGTTGGATTTCTCCATCTTTGATTTTGATGACCCTCATCAGCTCCATCTCATGTTGCCGTAGTAATGTCTCCCTGGTAACCGCTAGCTCTTTCATTTTCTCTTCATGAAGTTTGGTCTTCAGCTCCGTCACAGTGACAGTTGTACGATGATGCTCCGCCTTCAGCTCTTGACTCTTCTCCCTCTCCAGACGACTGACCTGGTCCAGGAACAGAACATCACCCTGGTGGTCCTAAAGGAGACATCATGGTACCAACACCTGGAGGGCTGTGGAGCTCTTACCTTGTTCTTTTCCTGCTGTAGTTCAATCTGAATTTCTGTTAATTTGGCTCTCAGC
>SSNR01000021.1:439311-441811 GCA_006937965.1 Callopanchax toddi | reverse complement strand
AGAGACACCCCCTGACCCAAAGGCAGCATTCCACCTGTTTCTGGTCAAGAACCATCAAATCAAATCAAAAGCACTTTAATAATCCTAGAGGGAAATTAGATGTTTAAGTTAATCATTCAAGTTTTTTTCCATTAAGTCACCATAAGCTGTTCTAGCTGTGATCAGAAGGATCTTCTGCAGTGGTCTGTGTTGCAGCAGATCTGAAAAAGACTGATTGAATTAATAGAGCAGTTCAATATCTGGGCTGCAGAGATGATATTTCATGACAATCACAGTAATGATTTACACATCAGAGAAGTTTCAGCACATATCCTCCGAGCAGCACAGCATCCAAACCAGAACAAAATAACTCAAAAAAGCAGTGAAAATACCCACGCTGCCTCCCTGTGCAGCGCCTTTCTAGAACTTTGACCTCAGACTTGTTGGATTTAAACAACAAAATTCATTCATATCTATGTTAAAGACTTTATTGTTTAAAACATGACTAACAGCCACAGGAACGTTTGAACAGGATCATTTCAGCACAGACCACAGGGAGGGGGACATCAGAACACTGAAGTCATCCAATCAGAACACCAGGACACAAATCCGTCCAATCACAGCTCACCGCACAGACGAGTGACGAGTGGGGCTAACATCACATCAGAGACGTTTATATAAAAACACACTGGCCATGAAGGAGGGGCTAATCTAATCAGACAGAACACCTGATTCAGGTGTGAATGTGGAGGAGGGGGAGGGGGAGACGGGCTGGACCAATCAGATCCATCTACGGGGGGAAGCAGTGGGAACAGGATCTTCAGGTTCCTGTAGTAACAGTTCAGCCTCTGGTCCAAAAACACCAGAATTACAGTTCAGCAAAACAATTCAACATAAATCTGTAGAACTTTAGTTCTCCACGTAAAGCTCCTGATGTCGGAGTGTGTGTCGGTCAGGCAGGAATCTGATTGGTCACACCGGAGAACAGTCCACCTCAGTCCACTGAGCTCGGATCAAACCACGTCAGCTTTTAGAAGTTGACCCGGTTCGGTCAATTTTACTGTCGCCCGACGACCCAAACATCTGCCTCTGTTTTTAAAGGGATAGTTCAGATTAGAAGTCTGTGGAGATCATGAAAACCTAAAGCTAAACACGTTCTGATTGGACAGATATCTTTGTGTGTCGGATCAGTGGTGAGGTTCTGGTCCTCACAGGATGTCCTCTCATTCCCCTTACTGGGTGTGAAGTCAGAAGGAGGACTCAGTCGGGTGTTTTGGTTTGGCTGTTCTCGTTTGTTCTCCTCAAACTTAGACCTATCAAAGCCTTTTATCTTGAAGAAGGAAGAAGTCAGGTGATCTTCTACTGAATCACTTCAGATTAACAAGACCTGGATGGATCTCTGATCCTCTGAATGTTTGAGAAAATTTGCTAAAAAGATGCAATTCTCTAATTATTTGTAGGAACTTTGTTCTTTTCCACATTAAGAGGTGACTGGGCCTTACGGTTTTTGGACATGAAGTCATAGTCCAGTCCAGTTCAGTCCGACCCGGCTTAGTTCAGTCCAGTCAAACCAGCTCAGCTTTGCTTGAGTCAGTCCTGGATTTCAAACAGTCGAGATGAATTTCTTTCTCAGACATCAGCCTGATGGGGCTGTTTGCTCTACTTTTAAAAAATCTACAAAAAAAACAACAACAATGTAAAGTCCAAACCTGATCCCAGTACAGTTTCTCCAACAAAACCTGGAAGAAACAGGAGGCGACAGTAGAGTCCAACGTTTGAATGTTTCTAAAAAGTCCAACAAGAGTTCTGAGCAGGTTCTAGATGGTTCTTTAAACTCCAGGTAGTTTTTATTTCATCTTCTTGAGTCCATCTTTGTTCTCTTTGTCTCGTTTCTTTGAGGATTTGATGAACTGGTTAAAAAGAACTTCCTGCTCCTTCCTCCTGCTGAGGGAGTGGAACCGCTGGTCGCCACGGTAACGACCACAGAACTCCTTAAAGTTTGATCTGTTGAAACAACAAACATGGCGCCTGTTTACATTTATGAATCTTTTGGTTTCTGTAGCTTCCAGTGAGTTTTCCTCTGAGATTTAACTGGTGATAATGGGTTTTAGATCTGGCCTTCATGTTGGCTTTGTTAGTGCAGTATTTTGAAGAAGTCCTCCCTAACGGACTGAAAACCATCATCAGTAAAATGTTGTTCTAAACCGACTCCCATGAAGCTTCAGCTTCTACAGAGTAAAACTTTGAGCTGTCAGAACCAGAACTGCAGTGCAATAAGTGGTCGATAAACACCGAAGGTCCATGTGAGGTCAGATCTTACAGGAACACGGCTGAATAATTAAAAACGCTGCGCTGAATAATAAATGAGAGATACCTGCTGCTGATCTTTGCCTCCTCGAGCAGCAGTTTGAAATCTTCTCGAGCTTTCTGCTTTTTACTCTTCTTCTCTTTGTACTCGTCCTTCACTCTGCTCTTCACAAACTGATCAAACACCTAGAAAAACACAAATATGACGTCACCA
>SSNR01000021.1:419642-434301 GCA_006937965.1 Callopanchax toddi | reverse complement strand
GGGGGGGGGGGGGGGGGGGGGGGGTACCATGGTGATCCTGGGACAGGAGTGGAGGCAACGGGACGTTTGTCTTTTCTTTCTTCTTTTTCATCTTTGTCGTCTTCCTCTTCTTTTTCTTCATCTTTTGCTCTGCGTAAAGACACACCAACACACTCCTACACACACACACACACACACACACACGCGCACGCACGCACGCACACACACGCACACACCTGTTTGAATACATTCTGATCATTTCATATAAACTCATCTCCGAGTTGTTTGAAACAAGCTGCTCCAGAGCAGGTTAGTTCAGTCTGTTACCATGGAGATTTAACAGAATCCTTGTGAAACCAAAAACGTTCAGCTCAGCTCAGCCGACTGAACTGTTAATCTCTTTGTAGTACAGACCTCAGAGCCCCTGATCTCCTGCAGGACTCTGGAGCTGGACGGGTCAGGAGAACTGGTGGTTTCCTGTTTCATGATGCAGTTTTTTATTGAGCTAACACATTGTTTAATAAAGGTCATTTTTAGATTTAAAATGATCTGACAGCTTCTTTGACTCCCAAATGGCTCCTAATATAGAACTCCATGATGAGTATTCATGGCTCTGTGTCATGACGACAACTCCAGTTCAGGAGCCGTCATGCTATATGGATACAGAGTTTAATTTATTTTAACTTTATTTTACAAACCTCTATAGTTCAGATTCACATCAGACACGATCAGGAAACTGTTGAGTGAAACTTGACTCACCTGTCTGTCGCTGGACGTTCCCTCAGCCGTTCTCAGCAGTAACGTTCCTTTGTATGAAACCTTTCCTCTACACATCCTTGGCTTACCTGACAGACACAATGAAAACAGCTTGAACTCCTGAATCGTTTCGTTCGTGCTCACTCTGAGGTCAAGCAGTTATATGAACACTGACAGCTCTGACTGTCTGATCTGGATGGGGTGAGACCACCATGTGGATCTGGTCTTCTTCCTGTGGGTTTATTTCATGGTCTGATCTGATCAATGGATCCAAGACTAGTTTAGTGTCAGCTCTGATCGTAGTGATGAGATCACATTATGATTTCTGTTCAAACAACTGTCAGGTTTAGTTTGACCATGAGAGAAAAACCTGGAGCTGCTGGAAGAGAAACTGATCAAAAGTGACAAACGAACAGACTTCCTCCAGCTCAGTTTAGAATGTGACCATCAGTCTATGGATGATGTGATGGGACCACAAACATGTTGTGTATCTGAACATGATCTCTGGTTTTGCCTAAAGCTGAGTCAACACTGACAGACTGAACTCAGGAACATTTAGCGTTGTTAAAAAGAGAGGGAGTAAACCAGTCCTTACTGTGTCTGAATTTGGTCAGCAGGCTGAATTTAGAAGAAAACTGCGAGGAAATAAAAGAGGGTCTAACTTCTTTTATCACCTGGAAAAGAGAAATCTGTCATTAAAATAGAATAAAATTAAAACAAAGTTAAAGACACTAACATAAACTTACCTGAAGAGGAAAGACAGACCACCTGTCAACGCAGAGCTGAGAGTGGTTGATGGGTTCAAATTCACTCTTCTGTAGGAAACAGTTTACATACACATATTATTTCATATCCACCACTGACGCAACAAACTTACTGATAATTTCAAGTCAAATGAAAAGATGCGATTCGTCTGTACCTGTGTGGGCGGAGCTGGTCTTCTTTTGAGGCTGATGATTGGCCGTTGCCACGTCCGCCTTTCCAGCTGACAGGACCGAACAGAAGAACAAACCCCGTCGTGTTTTTGGGTGGGAAACTTCTCCACATCCCATAGTACTCCACCTGCAGCAAAACATAAACTCAAAAACTTAGAATTTATCTTACATTTGAATCTCATATTTGAGTTTACCCTCCAGTATCCTCTAGGAGCATGAGATCAGCCCTGATGTTTAAATAAAAAGTTTAAATATTTATCATCTGATTTACAGTTACTGAAGTCTGACTCCTTCATAAAGGACTAAAAGTTTAGGACTGGTTGTGTGATTTTTCATTTCCTGATGAACGATGGATCGTTGTCTCTTCCTTTCTGCTGCTCTTTATTCTCTGCTGACAAATTTAATCAGCGTCACATTTAAATGCAACACACACTGCAGGCAGTTTGTGGATCTGCAGCATCTGCAGTTATGGCTGAAAGTCTTTAACTGTTTACTGTCCATCTCCTGGTTTGTGTCTGCTTCTGAAACTGGTTGAAGCTGCACTCAGATCAGTTTCCCTCCCGTTAGGTTTACAGGACAGGAGTGGAGATGATTGTAGGACAGACCAGATTTCTCTGCTTTAGGCTCCCATTTGTCAGCCTGTTTTCTTCTGTTTATAATGTTTTACAAATCAGTCCGACTACTTTTTGCCGTCATGTGACTGAAATCTTTGTCCTGATTGTTTCAGAGGTAATTTAAATCAAACTATGAGACGGGGAGATGGATTCAGGGCTGTACAGGAAGTGAATGCATGTGATTTACTTTCTATAACTGGGTCTTTAAGACATGTAAACAGGAATCTTTGGAAATGCTGAACTTTGCTGATTTACAGTGCTGTGAAAAAGTATTTTTCTGATTTATTCTGTTTTTGCTGACTCGTCCACTTAAATGTTTCAGATCAGAAAATTAATCAGGCAAAAAACCAGAGTAAATATAAAATACAGTTTTTAAATGATTTTATTTATTGAAGGAATGCAACTCTCCATACCAAACTGGCCCTATGTGAAAAAGTAAGTCATGAATTAACTGTGATTAACTACATTATTTAGACAGCAAAGTTCAGTTCCACCAGCCACAACCAGGCCTGATTACTACCAGACCTGTAAGAAATCACTTCAATATGACAGGAGGGCAAAACGACCTCAAAAAGTAACACATGCCCTGTAAAAAAATTCAAGAAAAACCCTGAAAGACACGGGACAAAAATGACCTCCATGAGAGAGTTCCAGATTAAAACCTCTCCTGAACAAAAACACCACAAAGGCTGGTCTCACACTAGCTAATAATATTTCATAATTGAGAGGAAGTTTTGTCTTTTCCGAGTTCAGTGAAGTGCACACAGACACGATGGAAGGCAGAGACAGAAAGCTGCCTTTATGCTGTGAAGTCGGTGCTTTTAGAGTCAAATACTTCCTATAAAAAGCCTCCAGGCTTATGTTTAGAGGATTATCCTTCTGTGCTGCTGTTTTAGTTTCTCCAAGGTGCAGAGCCATATCCATTCAGTCTGCAAGGAGGTCTGTATTCTGCTGGTAAGAAATCTTCTAAGTTGATAAATTCATCTTTTATTGTTTGACGTCATATTGTATTGTTAGACCAAGCCCATAGCAGGTTTGTTACTGTAATGTTATTTCATTGGAGATGTGAGAATGTAAGATATGATATTGAATATAATCCTGCAGCTTTGTGCAGATCGGGGGTTTTCCCCTAAACTTAGTCTTTAACTCTCTACAGGACACTCACTGAAATACTTTCAAATTTTAAATGTCAATCTTTGAACACTGTTATAGGATACAACAACACATTTTTTCAGTTCTTCAAAGTTATTTTCAAGAAGTAAATCACGCTTAATGAAGTGGCAGTATTTGGTAAATTTCCCATCTGTAGAATATCTATAGGAATACACAAGAAAAATGGAAATAATAATAGTAAATTCAACCATTTGAGTCAGGTGTGTTTTAGCAGAAAAACATCTAAATCTTGCAGGATAGTGACCCTAGAGGACTGGAGTTGGAGATCACAGATGTTTGCCTTTCTATTTGTTTTTAAACTCAAAGTTAGTCACATTTTTATGATGCATGTTAAAAACAGCTACATTCCCTGAAAGATCTCAATAAACTGGAGCAACAAAAATGTAGAAAACAGAACTTTTTCAGCCAAAGTTGTCAAAAAACATCAATCCTGTATTTTGCATCACGTGCATCATGTCCATCTGCGTGCACTCTGACTGTGCACTGAAACCCTGACAAACAGAGCAGAGAGGAGCTATCCTGTGTGCTGAAATAGCAGACAATGAGCAGCAGCTTCAGAACCTTCAGGCCAAACAACCAGAGGAGACGTTGGGATTTAAAACACTGCAGCAGGTCAGCATCACTCTCCTCCAGATGGTAAATGGCCTGTATTTATAGAGCTTTCTAGAGTTATACACTCCCTAAAGCACTGTACAACACAGTCTGATGAGAGAAGGGTCACGGGTTATGGAGGTGTGGCTTTGGAAGGAGCTTGGAGTGAAGGGGAGGGGTTTTTGACCAGTTTTGATTTAAAATATCTTTTTTTGAGTTTGAGGAAACATTGTGCACTGCAGCTTTAACTACCAGATCTGAAGACTCGTGCTTCAGCCATTAAAACTGATGACTTACACCAGCTCGCTGAGGGGTTCCCACACTACCAGGGGGGCATCTCCTTCAGAAGAGCTGGTCTGATGGTGATAAATGCACTAAATTAGTAAACAAACACGACTCCCACAGTCCAGGCCAGCTGATCTCAGTGAGAGCAGATGCAATTCAGCAGGAAGGACGACATCCTCCTCTAATTCAGGGCTGGTAGGCAAACTGGAGCTGGTCCAGATGTGATAACACTGATTCATCTCTGGTCCAGGACGATTCTCTGACAGGTTTTCAGGATGTCTGAAAGCCGTTCTCTCAGCCCTCTCTGCCTCCTGGTGTGGTAATGTCTCTCCCATTTTTAGTTGGGATATAAAAGGACGATTCATCTGCCTGTGAATGGAGATTAACTTTGTGTGTGTGCGTGAGCGTTTTGTGAAAACACACTGATGTTTACACACACACACACACACACTCTCTCTCTGCAGTAGGCATCAGTTTCATTTGAAGTTTGTCAGTCTAATTTTCATCCTGTTTATCCATCCCTCTGCCCTTATCCCGTTTCATTTCCTTATGTTTCTACTTTTTAAAATCATCCCTCCATCCTCGTCGTTTGATCAGCCTCCTCCGATTTTCCACTAAATTTTTGATGCAATATTTCAGAGTGGAAGGACATGAAAAACAGGTCCAGGGGTTACCATGGAAACACAGCTGTCACCATTAACAGAAACCAGTGGTCACCATGGTGATGGTACAGCTGCTGCAGCTGGAGTTCCTGAGTGTGATGGACACAGATCGAGAGTTAGCCGCTCTGATACAAAACTCAGATGTACTGGAACAACATCTGGAAGTAGAAATACTCTAAGGAACATGAAAACAGGAGCATAAATCACCTGTTATGGCGGTAGGATCCCGTATGGCCTATAACAAAAACAAACTGCATTATGGGGATTTTTTTGGTCCTATTAAAGTCGGAGTATATCCCTGCAGTTCAGAGGCTGTCGTTCCTCACAACGTGTTTGAGGAGGTGGAATCAGGAAGCATCGTAGGACTACTGTACTTTAAGGGATATGTTCTGCATGTCACATGGAGATGATAGCATTACAGTAACCTACTGCATGACAGATATCAACTTTCACCTGGACACCACCATCACAACTAGAATTCTTTGCAGTTTCCCCAACAACAAACCTTGGATCACCAGTGATCTGAAGCTACTCCTAAATAAAAAGAAGAGGTGTAAAAATCAGATATTTAGGAAATTGCATTAAGAAAAGAATGTCGAAAAGAGTTCCTACTGTTTTCATGTTAATAAATGAAGCTTCTAACCCTGCTATTAGAAATAAAGAGGATCAGGCTTTAGCCCTCAAGACCATCAACAGCAGGGGGGAGTCCAGACAGAGTCAATCACCCGAATCTGTTCATAAAGCCTGATTCTCCCTGGGCTGTGACTGCTTTCCTGAAGGAGTTTCTGAAAGGTCTCAAAATATTTGCACAGATCCTTAATTTTCTCACAAGTTACAGGACTGTGCCATCATATCACTGCAATTTGGTACATGTTTTAATAGCTTGACAAATTTCCTCTCAAAATAGCTGCAGAATTGTCGCAGGCACTTGGAACTCTCACTTGAACTTCTGAGTCAAAAAGTGCAAGAAAGACATTTGTGATTGAGTCGCATCAAGGAAATTTGCATGATCGTTGAACAGCTGTCAGAATTTAAAATGACGCTATACCCCATGCAACTCGGCTCTATTTAACAAATGTATCCTATGTACCAACTTATTGTGATTCCAAATGAAATTTGCACTCTTTGTGCTTTTTTGTCACAAATGTTTCCGATCCGCAAACAAATTTCAGTATCAGATAAAGATAATCTGAGTAAATATCAAATGCAGTTTTCAAATGATGATGGAAAACCCTCCAATGTGGCTGAATTACAACAATTCTGCAAAGGTGAGTGGAGCCAAAACTCCTCCACAAACCTGTAAAAGACTCACTAACAGAACTTATCACAAATGCATGACTGCGTTTGTTGCTGCTAAGAGTGACCAACCTGTTATTACGTTTAGGGGCCATCACTTGTTCACACAGCCATGCAACATCAGATTTTTTCCCCTTAATAACAAACACCTTCATTTAGAAACTGCATTGTGTTTACTTATGTTATCTTACTATTTCAATTTGTTTGATCATCACATTTAAGTGACAAACATACAAAAATAGGAAATCAGGAAGGAGACAAATACTTTTCACACCACTGTATCTGTCTGCTTTATGTGTCTCACCTGGATGTGGTGGAGGCTCCGTTAGAATCATGTTCTTTGATTTTCCAGCCTTCACACCATCCAGTCTTTTCTGCTGAGTGACAAGCTGCTCAGGATGGGTGTCAGCATGTCTACCGTCTCCTGGGTCGATGATTATCTGTCAGAAAGGCCTCAGTGTTCACCTAGAGAGCAACGTGTCTGATGTGGTGATCAGTAAGTCAGGAGAACCACAGGGGAGCCATCATCCATCCATCCATCAGGAGCCAACGTTTGTGAAATGAGCTGTTTCCATATATTCCTTCTCAAATACGTAGTAACTGAAGTACATTAATACAGCTGTGTGTGTGTGTGTGTGCGTGTGTGCGTGCGTGCGTGCGTGTGTGTATTTTCTGAATGTCTAATTTGTGATTTCCTGTCTGGTTTCATTTAAAAGGGCAGACCTGCTGTGAAATTATTCATCATATTTAGTGTGTGCGTGTGCGTGTGTGTGTGTGTGCGTGTGTGTGTGTGTGTGTGTGTGTGTGTGTGCGTGCGTAAGTGCTTCATGGTTATAAACGGATGGTGATTGCTAATTTTAACCTGATAAACAAAGTCGGCTGGAGTCATTTAAATCATCCTGAAGTGAACTCCTCTTCCTCTTCTCGTGGAGGAAAGACGAGGAAGAGGAGGCTGAGGGGTTTTTCTGTTAACGGCTTTAATTTAGCAGGAAGGTTAGGATGAAGGTGAGGAGCTTCATCATTCCCACAAAGCTGTAATATCTGAGTCGGGAATGGAGGCAGCAGCAGGGCCGTGCCAGTGACAGGTTGTGAACTGGGTGGAGGGCGGAGCCTAAAGTACTCCATTTTATCAGCGTCTCTGCAGTCACTTATCCTTTTCTGGACCTGTCATTGTAGGTCTGGTTGCCATGGTTTCCCAGGTCTGCTGCCTTCAGTCTCTCTGCCGTCCTTATTGTCCCCACAGTTCTGGCCGGACCCACATATTTTAATCTCATCATTAGCTGCTATTATAGTGTTCTAAAAACTATAATTGCTCCGATATTCATAAATTATTTTTAAATCCTGTGACTCCAGATTTAATCTGCAGCAGCTGCTCTACTGATCCAATAATGCACACGTGTGTCTGAATGGAAACAAATTGGTGGATCTTCATGTGTAAACACACACACTGCCGCCTCTGTTTGAGGGAACAAAGCTGACTTCATTTTTCTTTTACTAATAAAACAAAACCGATAAATTCACACGAGGATGAACAGAACCAGCTGCTCTGTGCGTCGCTTCAATGTTCATTTAAATCAATTTCAGAATAAAACAGGAACTCCATCATTTATTTTTTAAATATTTAACAGTGCAGCAATTTCACCTTTTTCTCTCATCTTTAATTCAACTTTCTCTTTTATTTATTAATCAGCTGAAAAGAGATGCAGAAGAACATGAGAGAAGACCCGTTTCATATTTTAGGAAGACTTTTTGTTTGTCAACAAGAATTATGTTTGGTTTGATTTGTCAAAGAAAACGTCTGAAGGAACTGCAGCCTAGTTGGTCTGTATGAGCGTTCTTACTGACAAGATAGGTGTGATATCTGCAGCGCCACCTGCAGGACAAACTACAGAAATGACCTCATGTCAGTTTGTTTTCAGCTGCAAGAAACGGATTACAGTTTTCACAGAATCAGAGCTGATGGCAGTTAGAAGATTAACATTTTTTTTCCAAGAGTCTAAAAGGACAATTCTGAATCCCATTAGTTCATTTTAACCTACTTCTGTTTAAATAGTGCACAAGAATCTGAAAAAGTCACAAAGAAACCAAGAATATAAACCAAAAAGACTCAGGGACGGTCACCTCAACAGTACTGATCAGCAGGGGGCGCCACTGAGTATTGTAAGCATGACAAATAAACCATTTTCCAACACGATTGGCTGAAATGTTTCAGTGCTTCAAAAAGCTTCATCTGGCCATTGCTAAAAAAAAAAAAAACTTACAAAATATAAACACACAGGGATCAGGAGACAAAAGGTTCTGACTAACAAGTGAGGAACTATTTAAACCAGGAAAGGTTATTACTACAGGAGAAACAGCTGAGAGGATGATCTGGATGAATCAGGAGTGTGATGGTCTGAGTGACTAAAGAGCTGAGGGAAAAAACTGAAACGAGGCACAAGAAGGGAGAACTTTAGCCGAGGACACCAGACAACTCACAATTCCCATTTGGGCAAAGTCAGCTAGTATTATAGCGAGCCGTCCAGCCGTCATTTGGACCACCTGTTTTCTAAAATGACCTGTTTTCTAAATCTTAAGAGACGGCTTTTAATGTGATGGCAAAGCCATCCTCATTTTGTCATAATAGCGAATTGTCATTTCGTGTGCAAGTAAAATGAAATCCGAATATCACCAAGGCCTGTCAGCATCTAGTACTACTACACAGGAGGGGTTTTCCAAATTCCAGGGAATCCCAGGCTGGCAATTTATACACCTATTTTGATTGGCTCTCAGCACAGGAAGTTATTTGTTAGACATTGTCTGATTGGTGGAACGCATCAACTTACGCCAGCTCGGTTTTGATCAACATTTTAACCCGATTAATCGCGGTCCAGTCCCTGGAAGATGTCGCATCCAAATGAAGCGAAACAAAGAAAAATGACGAAGGCGGTGGACACCCACTTTTTCCAGTTGGACACCCACTTTCAAAGTTTCTGGCTAATACACTGGCTAGGGGACAGTCGGCACGGCTAGTAGGCACAAAACCTGTTGGTGTTTGAGGGGAACAGACCAAACTCCACCTCAGTCAAATGACCAAAACATGACACCCAAACCCTGACACGCTCAGATATTGAATAAATTATCACAGTATTATTTTCAGACTGCAGCTATAGCTTATTGGGTGTAACTGAACGCCTACATATGTCGGTTTTTGGTTCCAGATTCAATACAAGCAAAAACAGCAACAGAAAAAACACAAACCTTCCTCACCGTGACGGCTCAGTTCGACTAAACCCATCATTCCACACTAAGCAGTTGATCAAAAAACATTCTGCTGAACAGATTTCTTCCTACAGCAAAAACCTGGATTTCTCATTTAAAATATTATTTATAATAAGATCATGTTCTGTTTGATGAAGATCAGACCACAGGTCTGCTCCATTCAGTCACTTCTATGCAGATCTGTGAGTGTGTCAGATCAGTCCACCTCCACATGTTCACACTCTTTTCAGGAAACACTGACCTATATGTGTGACAGCAGCAACAATAGAACCTGTCCACAGCTGTTCTATGAAGAGCGACGCTCTGCTCATGTGTTTATCTGAGCTCCATCACACGTTGATCTTCAGCAGCTCGTGTTCATTCAGCGTAACAAGTTAGGTTAGGAAACATTCAGGTTTTTATTACGTGTCAAAGCAAATTACCAGCATGGATTCTCCGTCAAACTGTTTGATTTCCAGTTCAAGTTCAGATGAACTGAATTTCACACTGAGATGGTTTCCATTTGTAAGTTTGGAGTGAAACTCTGAAGCAAATCAGTCATGACAAACTATAAACTGAGAAGCTGTTTCTGCCAGAAAACATCAACAAGACAAACACACATCCCCGTTCGATGAAATAAAATCTAATTTAATCAGCGTTTGTTGGCTCCCCGAAGCCTCCGGCTGCCTCTGAACAAATTAACACAGAGGCTTTGGAGGGAAACCGATGATTCAAAAACATCAGTGAGAAATAAACAGCTGACAGAATAAAGACAGAGTCGTGTTTAGTTTAAAAACCAAGAGGTTTCTATATCAGAGCTGCAGAAACAGACAGTACCATTTCATTTAGAAAGCACTTATAAAAACAGCAGCAGGGTCGTACAAAGTATAAAGACTGGATCATTAAAAGATAAGAGCACCAATAAAAGTCAAATATAAAAGACCTAAAACCAACAATCAGATCAAATAAAAGAGTAAATAAAAAGAGGTCCTATAAAACGGTTATAAGGGAGTAAAAGTCAGGTTTTAAATGAGATTTAAGACGATTAAAGAGTGGACCTGACAGTCTGTTTTAGTAAAGTTCATCCACACTTTATCAATAATCTTTACTGTAAACTGATTTTTACATTTTTGTCATGTTAATTCATCTTTAGTTCATTTTCAAAGGGATTTCCTAAACTGTTTTGGATCAACTTTACTCAAAAATAGAACAAGTCCAAAAACAGCCACATGCTCTAAAACAGGTTTAAATTTCACACATTTTCTGTGACATAACTTTAATGACTTAATGTCAAAATGTTCCTGTTCTGAGCCTCTGAAGAGCTGACCTGCTGAGTCACGTCTGAATCAGGTTCTGGTCCCGTCAGTTGTTCTTACCCGTCAGTTGGGTCGGCGACGCCAGCAGGTGACTCAAGGGGGTGTGTCCAGCTGGCTTCATGACGCTGTGATTGGACAGGAAGACGTTTTTGTCTCTTCTCAGGTGGACACCCCGTTCCTCTGGTGAGACCCAGCCTTTAGCTAGCTGCAGAGATGTTAGCATCATGTTAAAGTGTGTATGGAAAGCCAAAAGTGACATAATTGCACGAAATTCCATGTGTCTTTTAAGTTTACGTGTTTGTGCGTTACTTGCGTGTTGTTTACGTGTTAACGACACACAAAATTTTGTGCGTTTATGTCACTTTTGGCTTTCCATATTATGGAATGTCTGTGTGTGTGTGTGTGTGTGTGTGTGTGTGTGTGTGTGTGTGTGTGTGTGTGTGTGTGTGTGTGTGTGTGTGTGTGTGTGTGTGTGTGTGTGTGTGTGTGTGTGTGTGTGCATACCTTAGAAAGAGGATGATGAGAGAGAAGAGGTGAAATTCGATAAAAGGTTGGAAGGAGAGGAACGATTTCGACCGCTGGACGTTCCCACTGAAACAAAGCAGAAGGTCTTGTTTTCAGATGTTCTCATCAACTTTAGAACCATCAACACACATAAAGAACCAGCAGAACCACATGAAAAACCAGAACAATTAATCTAACCTCATAAATTCATGTTAGGATTTGTTCTGTTCTGCTTCCTGTAATTCACTCAGGTTAGTTTTGGGGTTTTAGTTTTTGTTAGTTTATCTGTTGTCTCTCGTCATAACTTTTTATCAAACCAACTTATTTCCTTTTTTTTGGGGAATCTGTTGCCTTGTGGTTTCTACTGAACATTTTAAAGACAAAAGGTTTCATTTTGGAGCCTAAAACACAAACTAATCACTCCTGAATGTTTTTAGATCAGAAACTATTATTTTTCTCTATAAAACTTCTAATATTTCAGTTTAATCATAAATTAAGAGCGTCTTAGCATCACCAGACTGCCGTTTCCACAGAGATCTTCTAAAATGTTTGACAACCTGATTAAAATCACTGGTTAATTAACAGATTTAATTATAGAGGCTGGATGACAGAAACTGAACGGACTAAATTGATCCTCATTTAGTGCAAAGAGTCTTAAAACTGCTGTAATTTAACCTTCTGGTCTTTTATGCTGCAGTGATTTTTATGAGTTTAATCATTTTATGTGGTGTTTTTGGGGATTTTCCTGACTGTTCTGATAAAAACCTGTTTAAGATGAACACACGGGTCTAGCTGAAGAAATCCAGGTCAAGTTAGCGAGTCGATTCATAGAACTGAGGCTGATCTACATGGTTTAGTCAAACCAGATCTTTTAAAGAAACTCGGAGTGAGTTGGACCCATTCAGAGTCCTTCGGCCGCTGTGACTCTGCAGCGAGGAAAGACATTTCATCATCAGCTGACTATTTTTCTCATCCATCCTGATTTTTAGACCTCAGTAGAAATGAAAAATACCAGAATTGTATGAATTTTTAACTCCTGTAAAACAAAACACCAGGCGGGAGTTTTTGTTGCTGCTGCTTGAAACGCGCCTCGAGCTCATCAGTGGCAAAAACACCCACTGTTACTTCACAGGCATTTCATGGCTGTTCGTTATAATGTTGTCTCTAAAGACCTTTTAGCTGTAGTTATTAAAATGGAAAGAAATTATGTTTTTTTATTATGAAAAAAAAAAGTTATGTAAAATTAACTTGTTCTATACTGTCGTCTGAATAAATCTTTAAAACAACAAAAACATTCAGATGACCCAGATGAGAGCGAAGCCAGAACCAAAGTCTGCTTATCAGAAAATTTACATCATAATTAAAAATATTAACGCATTCAAATGAATTTTCTGAGATAAATCAGACATAAAAATGTAGATCAGCAGTCCAGATATCTGAGCAACAACAGCAGAACCACCAGTAGCCGTCTGAAGAGTTGAATATTTCATTTTGGGAATCCTATGGACTGTATTTGCTCAACAAAAACACATTATACAGAGAAAACATCCTGTTAAGATTAAAATCTGATACTGTGGTTGAAACAAAAATAAATAAAAAGGGGGCTGCATGAGATAATTAACAGACAATTATTCACTTTGCCTCAGGGATCATTAAAGTTTTATTTTATCTTGAGTCAGCAGAGGAAGCTGAAGTCTCCTAAAGACACTTTAGATCAAAAGAAGACAAAAACAGTGAAAATGAGCCACCAGATCAGACTTAGTGCATCTGTCTCCGACGTGTGATGACCTGACCAGGTGTGACTCCGCCCATCACCTAATGACCTTCTGGAGACAGACAGCAGCTGTCCTTGATGAAGTTAGATTCTCATGTTTGAAGTTTTTGTGTTTCCCGTCAGCAACAGATTAAATCTAAAATCAGATTCTGGCTGCTTCATCCCAGTTTGTGGTTCTGGTTTACGGCTCAGTCTACTCTGACTAACTCTGTGAATGTGTCTGTGTCACAGACTAGTCCTGCCCTGTTTTTATCTGGGTCAGGAATAGATACAGTATAATACAAATAGAACAAGCTTCTCAGTCCTTTTCCTTGTGATGGGAATTCCTGTTCTTTAAAAAGAGCCTGCTCTTTTGGCTCATTGGGGGTTCCTCAGAGTTGATGTTGCTTAAATTAGTAAATAACCATAATAAATACATAAAATAAATGTATAATGTACAAAAACATTGGATCAGATATTTAATATCTATGTTGCTTCTTATACTCAACCTAGAACAGAGTGCTACAAAAAATACATTTTAAGTACAAAAGCAAAAACCTACTTTAGTTTGAGCATAACAGGTGTGTTACCTGTGACAGATGCGTAACCTGTGACAGATGCGTAACCTGTGACAGATGCGTAACCTGTGACAGATGCGTAACCTGTAACAGATGCGTAACCTGTAACAGATGCGTTACCTGTGACAGATGCATAACCTGTAACAGATGCGTTACCTGTAACAGATGCGTTACCTGTAAGAGATGCGTTACCTGTAACAGATGCATAACCTGTAACAGATGCGTTACCTGTAACAGATGCGTTACCTGTAACAGATGCATAACCTGTAACAGATGCATAACCTGTAACAGATGCATAACCTGTAACAGATGCGTAACCTGTAACAGATGCGTTACCTGTGACAGATGCATAACCTGTAACAGATGCATAACCTGTAACAGATGCGTTACCTGTAAGAGATGCGTTACCTGTAACAGATGCGTTACCTGTAACAGATGCGTTACCTGTGACAGATGCATAACCTGTAACAGATGCGTTACCTGTAACAGATGCGTTACCTGTAACAGATGCGTTACCTGTAACAGATGCATAACCTGTAACAGATGCGTTATCTGTAACAGATGCGTTACCTGTAACAGATGCATAACCTGTAACAGATGCGTAACCTGTGACAGATGCGTAACCTGTGACAGATGCATAACCTGTAACAGATGCATAACCTGTAACAGATGCATAACCTGTAACAGATGCGTAACCTGTAACAGATGCGTAACCTGTAACAGATGCATAACCTGTAACAGATGCGTAACCTGTAACAGATGCGTAACCTGTAACAGATGCGTAACCTGTAACAGATGCGTAACCTGTAACAGATGCATAACCTGTAACAGATGCGTAACCTGTGACAGATGCATAACCTGTAACAGATGCGTAACCTGTAACAGATGCGTAACCTGTAACAGATGCGTAACCTGTAACAGATGCGTAACCTGTAACAGATGCGTAACCTGTGACAGATGCATAACCTGTGACAGAT
>SSNR01000021.1:335683-410276 GCA_006937965.1 Callopanchax toddi | reverse complement strand
CCCCCCCCCCCCCCCACCCACACACACACACACACGTAGGCATGCACACACTCACTCTCTACATTTAGTTTGAATATAATCACAATGTTTTAGTTTTAAATGTTGTTGGAAGAATTTTGATTTGTGATGTCTCAGCTAAAATGCATCGACAGGGATGCATTACCATGGCAACCCAGTTGCTATGGTTACACCACATCTAGCAGGAAAGAAAACAAAACTTAAAGCTGTGTGTGTGTGTGTGCGTGTGTAGGATTTGTAGCCGATCAATTCGTTTGTTTTCTTTCCTCTGAGGAGGTGAAGAAAATGGGTCTTTCTCATCACTACGACACCAACAGGATTTGACATTTTAACGCTCTGATAACATGTTTTCTGAAGACTTAGGGCAGCATTTTATGGGTCTAAATGCCTCCACTTGAATCAGTCCAACAGCTCAAACATTTTGAAGTCTGAGGGTCAGAGGGAGACGTGAGACAACATGTCGTCCACCACCTGTATTTAACCAAGACTCGGAGTAGAAAACAAGCATAGACATTGTTTTTCAGCAACAGTTGTCTAAAAGCCTCCAGTTCTGTGTTTTGGACAAAATCAATGACCGTTACGTCTTCCTGTGCATCATGTACGTCTACAATCACTCTAATTGTGCACTAAATTTGCAAGTTTCTACCGCAGAACAGTGAACTAGTGTGTTCAAATAGCAAGGAGCATCAGCAGCTTCAGAACCTTCTACTTCAGTAAAACCACCAGAGGCAGAGGTTGTGTTTTAAAACACTGAGCAGGCCAACGGTGCTCTCCTCCTCCAGGTCACAAGTTATGTAGGAGCTGTTGGCCTGACGCAATTCTAAGTATCATTTTCTCTTCAGTTTGGGGAAACATTGAACCATTTAAGTGGCAGGAAAACCACTTGGTGGAGCACAGTTTAATCCTAAAGCAGGGCCTGAAATTAACTGATAAAAACACTACTTTAAAGTAAAAACTTAAATATCATATATGTATTATCATTTTATTTACTTGTACAAGGTTCACACACGTCTGCTAAAATCAAAGTACTTGCACTGTTTAAGTTGCAAATAAAAAAGCAAATTCAGTTCAGTTCTCAACACAATTCTTCCAGTTATGACTTCTAAAGGCTGAGTTCTTCTTCTGCATAAGGTTTTCAACATCTTATCCATGCTTTTATCTGCAGAGCACTGGGTTAACTCCATAAAGGTCCAAATCAATTCTCCCTTCATCCTCTGCAGGTTGAACAAAACGCTGCTACTCACCTCCTCACAGCAGGGCAGTCCAAACTCTTCCAGATGTGGGTTAAAATCTCTATGTCAGACCTCCTCACTGACCACAAAAATGATCATGTTTTAATTTAAAAAGCAACAAAAAACATTGTGAACTGCTAAACTAATTGACTTTTAATTAAAATCACTAAAATATTTGCTCCTTGTTGAAGCCATAATCCTTAGATATGAGAAATAAAAAGGGTATCACATGTTTTCTGGACTTAATGAATTTTTAACTTTCACGTCTTAAAAAATAAACGTGAGTTCATTTTCTAACATGATCCATGTCCTCAGTTCTGTTTAGCTTCCCACTCCCCTCCCAGCTGCTCCTCATTCTGCTGATTAGACTCACCTGTTCACAGTTCTGATCACCAACCCCTTCAGGTCTGGTCAGATCCTCCTGTTCTCGCCTGAGTTGTTCTCCCAGTCCTCCATCCTGTATTTCTCTTTAACTTTGGCTCCTCTCCCCCCAAACTGACATTATCAGCGCCATGTGGGTCAGCCACCACTAGAGGGAGACATCATTAGCTCAATGTGGCCATCACACTCACAAGATGATTGGTTCAGCATTAGGGAGCCAGCTGCCCTGAAGAAGCATCATCATCATTTAATCCTTTAAAGCCTGAAATATTTAATAATAGGTTAACTTATAAATATAATTCTGGAAGTAAATTATCCACTGGATAGATCTTTAATCCAATAGCTTACCAATAGTGAGCTCATAGACCAGAAATGTTTGTATTTTTTTGTTTTTATATCATTTTTATTGCAGCTTGGTAATGTTGCATTCACAGTCCCAAAAGAAAATCTGATGTTTGAGTATCAGATCAATCAGCCCGATGCTGATTCTGATCACTGGTTGATTTTTGAAACAAGAGGAAGGAAAAGTCCAGAGAACGCCTGCGTGAGTTCCTGTTGTTTGTTTTTACTTCATAATGAGTATAAACAGTCATTAGTGATGTTTTTAGAGCGTGACTCAGTAGAAGGTGTAGAGTTCTAGTTTTTCCTGGGATAAAGGAGCTGGAAGCAGTGGAGATGTAGCTGCCGAGCCTCCGATCTGAATGATTAATGTTTCTGTTGCTGATGATCTTGTTCTTTTCTTCCTCTCTTCTCCTCCTGACATATCCCAAGTGTTTCCTGGCTCAGCGTCCAGCCAGGCTGTTACAGGAAATGATCTGTCTGTCAGGAGAGCTGAAGCATGAAAAAGTCACGCCAGAAAACGTCTGTTTTCCCCTGGAAAGTTTCAGACACAATCTCAACCTTTGCTTATCTGAACACATTGAAATGTTTAAACTAATGGTCTGTAATCAGTTGCTTTCTCTTGGTTCTGAAGTCTGAAACATTGCAGTTTGGAGTCTTGTGGTTTTCTGGTGAATTGTTCCTTTAATCTCAATAAACTAACAGCTGGCTGCATGTTTGAGTGGAGGCCTTGATCTGTTCCTGGAGGAATGTCGTCATAAAAGGTGTTCACCAACAAGCCGCCACTATAAAACAAGCTACGCTCAACATAAAGGCTCTTTTATTGTTTCCTGTTTGGTTTGTGACTCAGCTGAGCTCTCTGTGAGAAACAAATTCCTCAAAGTTCCAGCTTCCCACAGAGAATCTGACTTTCACCTTGAAACAGTCAGATTTATTCATCGATGTTGGAGCTGTGGGATTCAGAAGATTTAAGGAACTCTAAACAGATTTCTCTCCTTCCTCTTTTATGGCTCCACTGAGGGTGTTAAATTTATAAATGAGGGACTTTTTCCCGAAGGTGAACAGCTGAAGAGGAAAAAGTTAAAAGTCCTTGTCGGCCACAGAAATTGTATTTATTGATTAATTTTTAAACATAAAGATTATTTTTTTTGTCTTTTTACCCGCTCAACAATACATTAAACATATTTTAATAAAAATAAACCAATGAGTTTGTTTTGGTTTTTGCAGAAAAGGATCTGTAAACCAGATTTGAGACATAAATTTGTTTCTTTAATAAAGAAAAACATCAAATTCCCTGGATTTGATTGGCCGATTGTTTTCTAGTTTCTTGGTTTTGAAAATAAACTTGATTCCTTTAAAAGCAACAACAAAAAAAAAGGATATTATTGGTTGATCATTCTTAATCATCATCATAAATCAATAATTAGTCATAAAACTGTCAAATTACACACAGTAACATAGGGCTACCCTTTACCGGTGGGGTAGAAACTTTTCAGAATCTAGGTCAAAATGTTCAAAGTTCTCAGAGGTTACACAACTTTGTAATTAAAAATCCCTGGATTTGATAGGTTGTTTTTTATTTTCTTGCTTAGATAAAATTCACTCCATCATCAGCAACAAGAATCTGGGCCTTTCTTCAGTAAAGCTGCTGGATTTAGTCAAGTTTTGTGAACAAAGCTCACTAAGTCAGAGGTAAAGAAGCAGATTTTAGGTTTAACAGTCCAGAGAAATGGAGAGCGTTGAAAAGAGGTGACGAAATATGTTCATGCAGGTTGGAATGAACGGAGAAAAGTTTAAGAATGAAAGGAAGGTGTAGAAGACAGTGGTGAGACCAGCGATATGGTCTAGACAGGATGGGGTTAAATGGAGCCAGATGGTTCACTGTGGCGCCCCCTAAAGGGAAATGATAAAAAAGAAGCTCACAAGTCTGTTTTTAGTAAGAGTCAGTGTGATTTTATTTACCAGGAAACTAAATGAAAACCTAAAATGCTGCTACTAATACTTCTGAATTTTAACAAGTCACTTTAGAGCTATTCTTTTTAACAAAATCTTTCTGCTGTGGAGGAAAGGTTTTGAGAATGACTCAAAAATAACCTCACAAAGTTAACTACTTAAATAAAACTTTTTGTCACAATATTTGCTTCATTCTTCAAACTTTTGGCCAAATTAGTAAAATCATCTTATGCATTCAAGTGCTAAAGAAACCAAACAGGAAGCTGAAATAATGTGAGATCATCGCCACCTTTCAGCTCATTTTCTTTAACTGTTAATAAAAAAAAAAAAAAACTGAAATGACTCAAACTGAAGGAAGTTTGCTGAGAGAAGGAAACGGTTACGCAAAGACAAACCACTCAGATGTACTGTGGGATTCTTTTTCTTCGCAATAAATTGTGAAACGATGAAACATGATCACATAGTTGGAGTAAAGTGCACTTTATTTGTTGAAATATAAACTTTTTACATTCAGTCACATTTAAAGCTGATTTCTGATCAGATTTTGTCCAATGCAGTAAAAAAAAATAACTAAATATCCTAAAAACCAGTGTTTTAAATCGAAGTGAAAACACTTTGGTCATCTGACGTGTGCAAAGACGTTGATACTGAAGGTACCAATAAAGGTTTTCAAGTAAAAAAATCTATCTGAGTAGTAGAACGGCTGAGGGAGAGGTTCAGGGACTAAAAGTATAAAAACAAGCTAAAGTTATAAAGAATGCTCGATTTAGAAAAACACCCCAAATTTTAGAAATACAGGATGTTTGATGAGGAAGTTCAGATAGTATTTTTATTTTATTTTTACTATCCTTGCTTTAGGAAGAAAACTAAATGAGAAACGCCCATTTATTTGATTAGTTTTTAAAGAGGTTGCTATCTTTTAATACAAACAGCATCTGCTCAGCTATCGCCTTGTTTCACAGGGACATTTATTAGTGTCGCACAAATATCTCTTGCACTACCCTGTGTGTAACGTGCATCAACATAAATGTGCTTTGTTGTTTTAGTAATCAAGGTTAAAAATAATGCATTTTTTAAAGTAAAAAGACTAATAATATAAATAAACATGCTACCAGTTATAAATATGAGTTTGTTTCTCCTTGAAATGACCTTAAAACTAAGGATTTTTGACACATTATTTGCAGTAGAAATGGACTCCATACACAATGACACCAACAGACGATACGTCTGTTGGTGGGAAATGAAGCCTTTATCTCTGCTGGTTAATAAAAACATTTGACTGCAGTTAGAAGTTTAGCTAAAAGCTGAAAATGCTCATCCTCTGATTCCTCAGCTAAGAACTAAAATGTATCTGATTCAAAACACACACTGTTCACATGTCGAGCAGTTAGCGACAGCTCACATGTCATGGTTTGAAGTGGGATTCTGTGATAAGTAGCTCTTTGGATGACCTCAGTTTGGAGAAACAGAGATTAGTTCTGACTGATGATCAAGATTTCATAGCGATTCATTCAAATATTATTTTTTAAACTTTAAGATTTCCACATGACTTGATCATTTAATGGATTTCTGTTTATTTGCAGCAGGAATGAGCTGCAGTAGCTCTGCAGCACTTCAACTGGATTTCCTTAACTCAGCAGAAATATTCATGTAAAGGTTATAAAACAGCATTTGCATGAGATTTGAATTGTTTTAAAGACCTTATAACTATTGTAACTAGCTGTTAACTTCTCTGCGTGATCAAAACTAATCTCTCTTTTTCCAAACTGAGGCTATTCAAACAAGATACAGCAGTTAAGATGCTGCTGGTTCATAATGTTTCCATAGAACACGCTTCAAAAGACATGAACTATCCCTTTAAAGTAAATAATTTGGAGTTTGTTTAATTCTCTGAGTTTAGCTCTAGGCTCTGATGGACATGGAGCTCCTCAGACTAAAATCAGCTGTTCAGACAAAATGAGCTGAAACATTAAAACAGCCGTCACACGTTCACCATTGTTCAGGACGTTTTATGACATCAGTTGCTTCTGATGTTCTCTGAACGGTTTCTACCATCAGAGCAGCTCGCAGGCCATTCAAGTTTAGGCTGATTTAAAAAACAATAATGTCGTCTGCAAAAAGCAGCAAAAATAACACAAGCAATACAATTGGTTTAATGCTGGGCTTACACCTAAAGACTTTGACAAGATTTTGAAAAGACTCTAAAAGATTATCAGCTCACATCTAAAGACTCGGGTTAACAGTCGACTAGTCTCAGACTAAAGATTTTATAAAGACTGAATCTTGTAGGAACACTAATTACAAGACTGCAACTAGATTATGTCAGGATTTCATTCCCACAAAATTCCTCCCATCATGCTCTGTGTGATATAGTGATACTATATTATGTTGATATAAAGAGAGTATATTTGTTCTGCTGGGCAATTCTATTTTATTTGTGGTTACACAGTGCCATCTAGTGGTGATTTTATTATCCGAGTTTTTCCTGTTGTGACGGAGAATGTCCGGGTTTTGTGTTGTCAATAAAGTTTCCCAAGATGAACGCTGGGTCTCCTCATCTGCTGTTATGGATATAATAACAGGTAAGTAAAGTTCCCAAGTTATTACACTCTGTAGAAGTTAAAAATGGAGGAGAAGCAGCTTTTAGCTACTTTAGCTTTTGCCACTGGAGTCGTTTGTAGTGAAAAGAAAAAGAAGAGAAAGCGTCAGAGAATATGGGCACGGTCAGGGCTGCATAAACGGGGACAGAAGGTCTTGTTTTGTTGGGTTATGACTGACAGGGCTTCCTGGTTCTGCAGTGAGAACGAATCCTATTGGTTTTTGCTTGTTGTACGTCACTCCGACTACACTCCGACTACAAAAAATATCTAGCAGTTTGGATATGAAAGACTGGAGAAAGACTGGCATAAATCGGGTCGCCGACTGCAGATTATCCCCTTACATCTAACGACCGCGACGACGGGAGCGCGCAGAGACTCCGATACGATTCCTAAAGACTGGCAGTCTTTAGTCTGCGACCGTGAAAATCGTTAGGTGTAAGCCCAGCATAAGTCACACAACTATTTGAGACATATTAAATAAATATAAACATTCATGCGGTGTAAAAGTGCAGCTGAACATTTTGCTTGTCACACAGGAATCAAACTGTAAAGTTTTTTTTGTCACTTTTCCACAGCAGCTGTGGATCTCTTGGTCTTTGGTTTCTGGACCTGAAGCTTCAGTCTGAATCTTGAACCTGCTGGTGCCACAGAGGACCAGAAACTTCAGGACCTTTAAATCCTTCTGCTTTGATCCATTTAATGAAGATTTCACGTGAGTCTGTGGAGTCGAGGGTTGGCTGGAAGCCGAGGAGGAGCAGGGGGACTCGGTTTGATTCTGGGAACGGGTGGAGGACTGGGTTTAACCAGATGTACTGGTGGAGGACTGGGTTTAACCAGATGTACTGGTGGAGGACTGGGTTTAAACAGATGTACTGGTGGAGGACTGGGTTTAAACAGATGTACTGGTGGAGGACTGGGTTTAACCAGATGTACGGGTGGAGGACTGGGTTTAACCAGATGTACTGGTGGAGGACTGGGTTTAACCAGATGTACTGGTGGAGGACTGGGTTTAACCAGATGTACGGGTGGAGGACTGGGTTTAACCAGATGTACGGGTGGAGGACTGGGTTTAACCAGATGTACGGGTGGAGGACTGGGTTTAACCAGATGTACTGGTGGAGGACTGGGTTTAGATTCTTTAATCTGAGAAGAAAAATGAGAGTTTTTAAACATTCGGTTCAGATGTGACCAAGTTACAAAGTCCAGCAGGAAAATGATGATTCTATTTTTAAAAACAATGGAATAAATTTGTTTTTGGGCAACAAAAAATTTATTTCTTTAATTGTCAAATCAAATTTAAAAAGATTTATACTTTTTTTTTATCACAACAACTTAAAACTATCTAAAAACAGAAATTAAAACAAATTTTAGAGGCTGTAAGTGAAAATATTTGTCTGTATGTTGGTTTTAGAAATTCTGAACATCTTCTACAAAAACTCACCTGTGGCTTGTTCAGAGGAGGTGTAGGGTTAATCTGTGGTGGAAAAAAGTTTTTAAAAAATCACTGAAACGTTGGATTCATTTTAACTTTAAATACTTAGACTTTTGTTCTTCAGTTCTTGAGAAGTTTGTTGTGATATTTGCTCTGTAAAATCATAAAACTTTTCACTATAAAGTTGAAGATGAGAGCTTTAAAAAGAAATCAATCTTAAAAACAAGTCTAGCTTTAACCAAATCACATGGAGAAAAAAAATCAGCATTTGAATCTCTGAAACTGTGTATCATTCTTCTGTTGACTAAAAACAACAAAATACTTATCTGATTCTGTAAAGTATTGTTTAATTAATTCTCATAACTTTATACTTTTTAAAAGTTTGCACAAAAACCCATACAAAAGCTTTGTGTTCATACAAGAGTTTGTGAAAACAGAAGTGAGAAAACTTTTTGGAGGGTACAAAATAAAAGCTGCAATACTTTGATAAAGCAGGCAGCAGCTTTAGTGCATCATGTTTGTTTGTTTATGTGTTTGAATGAAATTATGAAACTATGTATAATCATTGCAAAACTCACAAAGCTGAGAGAAAAAAATTCAAACTTCCAGTTGGAAAAAAAACAAAGTGATGGTTTGGTGGCCTTGTTTTAGTGACTGAATCCAACACTGTTGTTCCAAAGTCAGCTGAAACTCAGTCTCATTTAGAAACAGCAGCTTCCATGTTTAATTTAATTTGACTTTTGGAACATCTGAGGAGGTTTAAGACTCTGAATGTGATCCTCAGTTTGAATTATATACGAAGTCACTTTAGAAGATTAGAAGTAGAGATCTTACCGGCTCAGAGATCGATGATCCTGAAGTCGGGTTCTGAGGAGGTTGAAAAAGAACAACACGCTGATTCTGGTGTTCTAAAACAAACGGTGACCCGGTTACCTGTGGGTGAGGTCAGTTTACCTGTGGAACCGGTCTGCTGGGAGCTATCGTTACAACCAGAGAGCTGTGGATCTGAGTCGCTGTCGACTCCACCAGGGTGGGCTGGCTGATCTCAGGTCTGTCTCTGACACTCGTTTCCTGGAGCATCGGCTTCAGCTTCCAGGGAGCTGAATTCTTTTTCCTGTCAACACAAACGTTAATCAGCTGGGAGGTGAAAGGTGAATATAAAAACATCCAAACAGTACATTCAAACCTTCTGTAGATGTAGTCCTTCGTGTTGTTCTTCTTGCAGCACATCAGACCCACGATCACCAGGGTGAGCACCAGGAGGGTGGAGAGTGCTGCACACACTCCAGCTACAATAACACTCTGACCTGCAGACACAGGCAGGAAAAACACACCACTCTCTGTTAGGAATTATTCATTTAAACACAAAAAATCCTCTTTACTCGCCCCTCAGCATAAAGTTGATTTGAAACTGATGAAAACAAATTAAATTCAGAGAAGCAAAAAGGCCAAAAACTTCCTAAAAAAGAAATATAAAGAACTTAAATGCGGCAGGCTCCGAAAATATTTGCTCTGTGTGCATCTGTTTCCTTCAAAAATAATAAATACTAACATACTTAAACAATTGCAGACTTTTTAGGCATGTATAAACCCTTAAAAAAACTCATTTCTGTCCATTTAAATTAAATATTTAAACATTTTTTATAAGTAAAAATAATCCTTTGTGCCTCAGAATGTCCTAAAAGTTGTTCTACATGAGGAAGTAATTATCTATTTAATGGGAGACGACAAGATCAGGCTGAAAACAAAACAAACTCGACCTCAGCACATGAAGATGGAAGACTAGAAATGAACTCTGTGAGGCCAATCATTTCTAAACAAGCACATTTCATCAGATTCTAGATAACTGTAGTGTCATCATCATGATTCATTTCTCTTTTTTGTGCTGATAAACAGAAGAAGATGTTAGTTTCCTCTTCCTGTGTTTGTTCTGGGATCAGTTACACAATCAAGAAGTGAACTCAGGTCTTTATGTTCAAAAGTTAAAGATTAATCTGTCAGTGCTGTGAAACATCTTTGATCTGTCATCATGAATCATTTATGTTCTGGAGGAATGATTCATGTGGCATGTTTACATCTCTGATGATGTTTGTGTCGATCTAAACAGCTGCTAAATTGGTAAAATGTCAGAAGCTTTATTTGAAATTAGATGAATTTTCCTGTACCTTGAGGTAAATCTGCATACTTGGTGTCACAGTAAGGTGGAACCCAGCCGGGGTCACAGTGGCACTGATTCTTATGATTACACACCTACAATAAAAGAATAACATAATCTATTAGCAGGAAGGAGTTTAAAACAAATAAAGTTACAGGATGATAATAATAAAACATTTTAATTTGAATTTGTTGTTAAAACCAAACTAATTTGACCTAAAACTGAACTCACTCCATTGTTGTTGCATTTTTTTGCACATTCGTCCTTTTTGCCAAAAACTGAAACATCCACACATTTGTTGTTGAGACAAACCTGCAAACAAAAGAGCAAAAAAAAATGAAACACCGTTTAAATTTTTACTCTGTAAAGTGTCTCAGTTCTAAGGTTTTTACCATATTTGGTCCACACATGGTTCCTGTCGGTACCATATCGATGTTTCTGCTCTTATCATCCTCCACGGCCAGTTTACATTCCACACCAAACACAGTGTATCCTGCACGTTTACCGGTGATCGATTCGCCTCCTCCGGCACAAAATATAGACCCACACTTCAGATTCCTGCAAAGACGTTGATCAGAAAATAATTGAGAATTCTCATCATCTCTCTGCGGTGGTTTAATAGTTTTAAGTGTCCGTTGGGATCGGTGTAAACACTGAAACATACGATGAAGAACAGGGGATGAAGCCAGATTTGTCCCGACCACAGTTGGCTCCTTCCTCGCCCCGTTTGTTCAGGTTGAAACACACATCAGGTCCAACATTTGTCCCTGCAAAAAGAAAGATTCAGGTTTCATTTGATCCTCTTTTTTTTAAGTAACAAAAAAATTGAGTCTATTTTGTAATGCAGCTGAAACTGTGATTAATGAGAACACTGAACCATACATCAATTCATCCCCTCTAGGTTTACATGTCAGTGCACGTCTTTGTACAGCACATAGCGTAGGTCTATTTGTGTTTATTGCCTTTTCTAAACTGACGGTCCTGAACAAGAAGAGAAAGGAAACCCTGAGTTACAATAACAAGAACTAACATTTACAATAAATATTTGTACTTAGATGGTAAAATGGTCTGAAAATTAACTGATACATCTAAAATGAGTCTGACATCTTCAATCTTAAGTCAATAAAACTGAACAAAGAGAAATTGTGTTTTCTTGTATTTGTTTCAATGTTTAATAAAGAAATTCCTGCAGAATATGACAACAGTTGAGGCAGTTTTAGTAGAATTAACAGAAAAACTCAATCTAGACTTAAATGTGTAAAGGAACATGCACCTAACTTTATATAAACGATACTTTTTTTGTGGTCTTGCCATTAAATTTGGACTTTGACTTGGTGAGGCGCCAGGTTTTTGTCTGATGGTGTTTTCTGGCTCACTTTGTAATAAGGTGAACTTTTTTTTAACCGACTGCCTGCAAGTGAAGTTACCGTCTCCAAACAGCCTCCAGCAGTGCTGCTCCCGTGTGGGACACCGACCGTCGTAGCAGAAACCTGGCACCTGGTTGAAACAGGGTTTTCCGTTCATCTCGAAGCTATCTTCTGGACAATCTGGCGATTCTCCGGTGCAGTAATCAGGCAGGTCACAGACACCAGCAGACTTCCTGCACACGCTGCCCGATGCTTTTACCTGTTGATTTAGGACCAGTTTAGATTAATGGACAAACCTGCAAGTCTGACTCTAAATTTCCTGGAAAACCCTGCAGTACATATGAATGTTTAGTGTATAAAATAAGTGTTACACTTCCCATCTTTGCAGTTGAAGGAGGGTGTAACAAACCACATCCTTCCTGGGGTGATGTTAGCTTCTGTTTCCTGTCATTATTACATTTCTGGTGGTTTAAATAATGACATTCGTGCCCAGAGTTGACAGGTTTGTTGTTGGTGGTTTGGCCATCCAGGCTCCGGCAGATAGAAACATTTTCTGTAGAGCGTTCCCAGGAAGGTTGTCTCCAATTTAAATCTAAAGTTAACTTCTATTTTTGTTTTACTGAAACATCTCAGTGACTATCTGCAGAATTTTGGATGCATCTCTAAAAGATATATACGTAATAATATCATGATCAGCTAATTGTAACACTTCTGGTGCATCCAAAGATCAAGTCCAACAGGAATTACTTAATATTTCTGATTAATAACCATGTAATGTCAAACTGACTGTGGTGTAAGCATTTAGAAAATAACATTCCAGTGAACTGCTATGAAATATAAGAGATTTGAGCTGAAACACACTTTGGTCTAGCTGTAAACTCATCAGAACCGAAGGACCTAAACTTTATTCCTCTGAACTGAGGTTGTTCAGGTGGGTAAGATACAGGGGTCGCGTTAACCGGAATTTTCCGGTATTTAACCGTTTTTTTTTTTACTCTGACGGAAAGATCTGAAGGGCGCCGGTCATTCTGACAGGTTTGCACGCGCGCCATCAGACCGTCATAGGCAATCACTGAATTGTCCCCACTAATAATTTGAACTAAGGATGCAGAACTAGCGCTGCATCTCCACCAACTAATACCTGCAGCCCAGACTGAGGTTCTGTGCTGCTGAGCGCAGACCTGTGATCCAGACGTCCTGCGCTCTGCAGCAGAAGAACACTGGTCCTCCATCAGGTGTCAGACCTGATCCGCTCAAACGCCGCGTTGCAATCCGGTGCTCAGTGCGCGATCAGATATGGATTAATTACACTTTCTGTTGTAATGTGCTCTCAGAGTCGCGTTATAGGCTGTGGAGGCTTGTTGACACGCACAATCTGCTCCGCGAACTGAGCGCACATAGAACTGGACTCAAAACGCGAGGAGGTCCGAATTAAACATCAGCGCCAGGTTTTCCCCCGAGTATCTCAATGAAAAATATGTGAACCCCTCATCTCTCTCATGATCTCATAATGAACGTTTATATTATACGGTAATCAGAGTCCCGCGGAGCGCACAGAGCTGCACCTCAATGCTGCGCTCGACTCCAAACGGAGTTTTTAGAAATGTCTATCTGATGACTGGCTGATCAAATAATTTAGAGTCTAATCCTATGGATTTATGTGCTAAATGGACCCGGTGTTTGAGTAATAATGCTACTGAAAACGTAATTATTATAATTTTTAAAATTAATAAGTGACGGACAAAAATAGATTATGACCGGATTTTTTCAACCCTGTCAGTCAAAATGACGGAAAACTAAAAAGTCTAGCGCGACCTCTGGTAAGATATGAATTATTTATATTTTTACACCAAAACAAACTTTGAAATAGTGAAAATATACTTTTTACACACACACTTGTTTAAAATTCCTGATGGTTTAGAAAATTATATATTTCCAAACTTCACTTGAGCTTTTATCCCATCAGGTGAAATAATAAACTTCCTTTGGATTTAAACGTCCTTCCTCGTTAAACCTGTCCTGAAGACTTAGATTAAACTCAGCTCTACCAAGTGGTTGACTATAAACTGTGTTCTAATGTTTGAAGGACTTTTATAAATTGATTAATAAAAGATGGTTCTGTACCTGGCAGCGCTCACAGCACTGTCCATGAGCACACTGAGATCCTTCGGTTAGACGACACATTGACGCGTCACAACACGGGTTGTTACATTCCTGAAAGACAGATTCAAAGGTTTTAATCTCCCTGATAAACTCCAGCCAATAATTCCTCCTCACTAAGGAGAGATGAGCAAACAAGAAAACTATTTTAACTCCTTCATGCTTTTAAAACATGAGACCACTTCAGGCTCGGCTCTAAGTTTTTACCTCCACAGTCCCACAGTCACACTCCTCTCCGGGGTCCAGCAGGGCGTTACCGCAGAGGGCGCCCTCAGCGATGGTTCTGATCGAGACGGGTTGGTGCAGGCAGCTGGGCTGAGCTCGCTCCATGAATTCAGAGAGCTGCTGTAAGCTGCAGTCGCTAAAAAACTCAGGAAGTGCCTGGCCTGCCGTCCTGAACAGGAGGAGGAAACAAGAGAGTCTGAACACACCTGGTGATGTTTAATCTCAGGATGTACATCAGACTTTGGTTTGAGATGCTTTAACGTTTTATCAGTTTTAATGATGATTTTATTTATTTTTTAGATCAAATTATTCAAATACACTTAAAAACAAGTAAAAAACACAACTGTTAAAACTTGAATAAAAGCTTGTAAAAGAAAACAAACTCAAAGTTGTTTAAAATTTAAAAACTTTCAGAAAATAATCTGGAAGATAGAACAGATAAAACATGAACAGGTGTGGTCTTACCTGAGCTTTTCAGTCATCACACAGTCCGTGCTGCTTTTGGACGGACCACACACACAGCCCACGGCATCATGGGAAAGTCCAAAGTTATGTCCCATCTCGTGGGCGATGGTGGAGGCGAGGCCCAGCAGATTGTCCATGTGATCCTGGAGAAGAGGTGGAGTCCTGATGCTTTAAATCCAGAAATACAAAGCAGCAGAACTCTTCATTCACACACACACACACACACACACACACACACACACCTGATTGACCCCAGCTGAGTTTTCTGTGCACATGGCGAACTTATTAGCCAGTCCAACGGTGTCGCTCATGAAGTCTTTACCCCTGTGGAGGAGAAGAGTCCAACATGAGATCAAACCTCACAGCGTCTAACGACTGCTGCCACTGATCCTCACGTCACAAACTGAGCGTTGTCGTGCTTCATCCTCGGCAGGAGCTCAGCTTTACGCCACAACACGAAGTTGTCCAGAGTGGTTTCTGGCTTCTGGTCCACGTTGATATAATCTCTGTTTGACCAGATCTCCAAACCCACCAGCACAATGCGGATGTTCAGAGCCCGGTAAACCTGTAGGCGGAGGAGGAGGAGTTCAGGAGGGAAGGTCAAAATCATACTGCAACAGATGAAAACTCATTTACCATATCAATGTGATTCACAGCTCCAAGGATACGAGGTTTGGTGTCTTTCCCATAACGTTTGTACTGCAGAAGGAGAAGAAACCTCATCAGATTCATCATATTTAGGTTAAAAGCTGTGACTCAGATATTCACCTCAGTGTTGTCCACCACCACGAACAGCTCAACGAACCTCGGAGGACCTGGGAGAGCTTCTGTTTTCTGAAAGCAGACAGAAAATACAAGTTTAGTTGTAGAGATTTTTGCAGTTAGTTTAGTGCTTTTAAAAGCATCAGTTCATAGACTCGAGATAGAAAAAGTGATTCTTCTGTTGAAGTTCTGGAATGAGAATCAAATAATCAGTAAACAATACCTTGAAGTTTATTTACATAACCCACGATGCTACACTTACCCATGATCTGAGCCTGAAGAGGCCAGCAGGCTGAGGGGCCTGGCTCTGGTCCTGGTTCTGGTCATACAGCAGGGGGGAGGAGCCACAGCTGGGCTGACCAATGACCTTCAGGTGTTCCCGTTTATAAACTGCATGATCTTCATCATCCGTCTGTCCCAGAGGTTCTATCAGGTAAACCTGCTGCCGGACTCTCAGGAAGCCACTTTGTACCATCACAGGAAGGAAAAGGAATTATTTATACAGCAACAATTATAACAACACAGAAAGTTCACCGGTCTAAAGCTGCCTTGTAAAGCACTAGAATCATTGAGTTTTTACCTGATGCCTGAACAGATCCCCACGCTGACGGAGGAGTCGGCCTCGTCTTTGACGCGTCCGTGGTAGAAACAGTGCTCCTGCAAACAGTTCACTCTTTGTTTTCAGCGTCCATAAAATCACAAAATACACGTCTGGAATGCAGCGTTGCATCACTATCAGGGCGCCTAAAGGCCAAACACACACATCTGCACATGTACGAAAAATGTCTTCAATGTCTCATTTTACAAACCGGATCATAAAGTATGAGTTTTATAACTTTTATTAAAATCTATCTAAATGAATAAATGTATTCTTATATGTAAAGATGCTGTTTGTTTTGTAGGGAAAGATACAGATAAATTCCATAAAGTGAACAACTTTTACAGAAAAAGTCAAACAAATTACTGAAAAAAGATGAAAACAATTAGTTCAAATTAATGGAAAATATGTAAAAAAGAATTATATTATATTACATTAGAATATAAGATAGTTGATTAATATTAATACAGTACAGGGCTTTGTCAAAATCCAATTCAAACACTTTTCAAGCACAATAAAGGAGAGTTTTCAAGATTTTCCAGCAACTTACAGCAATAACAATTTACACATTACTGAACAGAACATTTGAGCTCAAAATGTTGTAATTTTTCTGCCTTGATTAAGAAAACGGAGCTCAAATTCATTTTTGTTTTTACCCACAAACTCCATTATTTGTTTTTTAATTTTCAAAATAAAAGATTTAGTTTAACAAAATGTGTAATTCTGAAAAATAATATAAAAACAATAAGCTAAAAAGGGCTAATTGGGAGGGGATCAAGCTGTAAATAAAGATTAAAATGGGTTCAATGGGCCCCCAACGTTTTATTCTGTTTCCATTAAAGTTTCAAGCATTTTAAGTGATTTATTAAAAATTACAGCACTTTCATAATTAGGAAAATACAATATGAAATTTCAAGTATTTCCAAGAATTTCAAGCACCTGTAAGAACCCTTACAGTGTCTGTATTATATATGATGGTAAAAATAACCATAAGAATAAGAAATGAGGTTCTATTTCTGCAAAAATAAAACAAGAAATCTGAGGTAAAAAAAAAAATCCATGATTATAATCTCTAGTCAGTCTTTTCAAACCTATAGTACTAATAAAAAGCCTAAACTTGCTGTGTACCTATAAATATGTCATATTATGTTTATTTATGTCAATAATAAAATACTCTGACCACAGTAAATCAATTCACTTTAATATTTTTCATAATTGAAAATTGTAAGCATGTTCACGCACTTTATTTTTGCTCTTGATACTAGAAACACACTTCATATATGCTGCTGTGAAAAGTAAAAATTCCCAATGTGGGATCAATAAAGTCATTTGATTCAATTCAAATCAATTTAATTTCATGTTGTTGATTTTTATTATTTACATTTTTTATATATTTTATAGATGTTTTTATTTTTGTTTAATGTTTGTTTATGTTTGTATTTCATCCTAAAATATTACAAAATAAAACTGATGTGAAAGGAATAAAAGCTGACCTCATCTGGTGACGTCGTCACTCTTTGTCCGTCCTCTGAATAATGCGTTTCAGTGTAGTTTTCTCCAATTAGTTTCCTGTATCACAACAAATTAGAAAGAAGATTTTTATTTTTATATCATTAAATATTGATAGTAGTTTTTAAAGGCAGGAATGTAATATTTACCTGTTTTTTTCCAGGTGAATGGTGAGGTTTTTACCTTCAATGGCCAAGTCGTACTGGACCTTATCAAGATAAAGCTGCAGGAAATTACATCATTAATGACCTAGGTAAAACTCACTTCCTGCATTTGTGTAAAAACAGCCGTTTTACATTCAATACTATGAATCTTAAAATATATTTAAAAACACTAAAAGGTGCTGATGCTGAGAAGCGGCTATAAAAAAATATATGGGTGGATACTGAAGGAAGCAGGGACTAAGCAAAGTGGGGGTCTGGGGGGCCACAGCCCTAAGTCTGGCCCCCAAAACACAACTAATAATAATGCTTTAAGTGCAAAATAATAAGAGAAAAAATCCTGTATTAAGTTTGTTCCTCATTAACAGTGTTGTCTTTTATTCAGCTTTTTAAATTGTAAAATTCTACTTATTTTTAATCAATGAATCCAGACATTTTACAATAAGATGATAAAGAAAAAGACCAAACACCTGAACTGTATCTACACCTTACAGATTACAGTGAGACGTCCTCACCAGGCCATCCCGTAGACTCCTCGTCCGTCTCTCCTCACGTCTCTGAGGTCGAACCACCTCGTAGTTCTGCACATGAGACAGGAGACCCAAACTGTGCACAAAACAAACTGCACACCGCAAAAAGTTTCTTAGTGTCATGAAGATAAAACATGAAACCACAGCAAGATCAAGATTAGAAAACTGGTTAAAACTCAAGTTGGTTTTACAAACACTGAGCTAAGATTTAATATGTGCAGCTGAGACTGAGAGTCATCAACTTCCACTTGCAATATTATACGAGATAACATATTCTTTTTATTATTTACCAAAATGGCTGACTACAAAATTTCACAATTCCATCAAAGGCCTGAAACCCAATTAATGATACAAAAATATTTTATTTTATGTCTCTAAATCTAATTGACAATTTATCTGATCAAATGGACTAAAATTTGATTTTGCCATAGACTTTGGGCCTAAAAATACATATCATGTTATTTCATAAGCTGTCTACATAAACACAACTCCAGATATTTTAAGACATGGAAATTAAAAACTCAAAAACTCAAAATTTGTAACATGACCATTATTAAGAAGCACCTAAAGACATGAAATATTAGGAGTAAATTAAAACTACAATTTGACTATAATAAGACGCTTCACGACAAGGTAGTAGTACTTTCATTGCAGGCCATGTCTGATTGCATCTTAATTCACATGGAGGCAATTTGGGTCAGGATTAGGCTGACTGATAGATTTCGGTCATTTTGAATAAACTTTTGACCAAACTGGAGACCTAAATTTGATATTCTCATTAAGCCTGCTGGCCTGAATATTTCTGAATGTGACATTTAAGGCTAATTATTAGCACCACCTACTGTCTGCAAATGCTTACATCTTTAATTCTGTTTTTTCTCTACGTTTGCTGCTGAATGAGCTTTTCTTCAGCACATTTGTAGCTTAAAACTTTAGATAATTACAAAAAAATATCATCAGTATTTAAACAGCGTCTCTTATACCTAAACAATGTGAAATTATCAAAACGAATAAAAGGCAAAAGTAACAAAACTCTCTTTAAAAAAACTTATTACTCTTCTAAAACTTAAGTTAAGTACGTAGTTTAAGTTATAAGCACGTCATAAACAAAAGATGTTAGCTAATGAAACATAGCAAGAAGCACTTTTTCAGAAAAAAAATCGACAAACTAAATAAATGTACTCTTACTGGAGCTTCTCACGCCATTTAAAATTTATTTTAGACTCAATATAATATAGATATGTATGTTTATTGTCGCTACACATTACAAATTTAACAGTTCAGCTAGTTAGAACTTTTCTGCTAATTTGAGACCAGCTTGTCTAACATAATAAAAGTATTTTTTGTATTAAAACAGAATTAAATCTTACCCCAGATCAGCCACAGCGACAGCATGTTCTCCGCCGTAGTTTGTTCGGTCTCCGCAGCTCTTCTGTCCTGTTACTGCCCCGTGAATCATCGCTGAGGCCCCGCCCTGAGGCGTAACTCTATGACCGACATTTACCGGAAAAAAGCGAATTATCAAATTGAGCCGTGACTACTTCCGGTATCAGAACATTTCAAAATAAAACCCAACCCCTTTCATGTTCATAATCAGATTTTATACGCGTTGTCATTTTGTCTAATCAATTTAAAACATATTGCTCCCTCTTTTGGATTCACTGCTAACAATATTTTCCCCAAAAATTTCTTATTAAAAACTCAGCACAGATTGTCTTTAATAAAACAGGCTATTTAAGTTTCTAACTTTAAAAAAGTTTTTTTTATCACTAAAATAAATGTTTAAAAACCCAGATATTTTGTTAGTTTAACCTTGAGAATAATTTTTCTCACATCAGACTGAAAGTATCTAAACCTTCTGCTAATCACCAAGTCCCAGCTATCTAAGGTTTGGGATGTTTTCTGCCTGAATCACAGTGATGAAGCTGAAGTAATTCTGGTTTCTAGAAAATCTGTAGCATTTCTATCAGACTGTCCTATTTATTCAAGAAAGATCATATATAAAAGTATTCATCACTGAATTTAAAGCTGGGTTTTTACACCTTCACTAACTTTTAAATCAAGGATGAACAGATTCTTCACATTTCCTCGTAGATTCTTGGGTGCTTAATATTTTAGTTCAACTTTCAACAAGCAAACAATTTAAGATATTTACTAATCAAATCTTAAAATCCTAAATAAGTAAACATCCTAAACATTAGACTTTGTATAACTGTTTTTGCTGTTTCCAGCAGCTTCAGCTGCTGCCAAGTTCATAGTAAACATCAAAAGTTGAAATGAGTTCAATAAAGTTTTGTTTTAATGAAATGAAAATGCAAATACACTTTGCAATAAGTTATCTACAAGAAGTTTCACAATTTATATTTTTAGAGTTGAAGCATTAACACACAGCATAAAGCAGATAATATAAAACAATGTACACGCTCATGGACCAGCTGTTTGAAGAAACAGGCGATGGTAAACATCTGGATGTTTGAGTGATGCGCGGGACCAAAAACAGCTTCGTCAACTGATGAATGACAGTTTATTTACAAACAGGTGAAATGTTACGCTGCAGCTTTCTGATTGCGCTCCACGGCCATCCTCTCCAACCGCTCAGTGTAGAATCCATTGAAGTCCAACCTGTGGAGACATTTACAGAAATGTTGTGATTTTACTCAAATGAATTGAAACTACAGTCTGTATTTCACTGAACTGTGGCTGCTGACAACCTGCTAGAGACAAGATTATAAGGAAATATACTAAAATTATATTAGATTCATACAAAATTTATACATATGAGACTTTTGCAGCAAATTTGTTTGGAATTTACTCTAATTTTGTTTATAATTTGTTCACCAACTCTTCCAAACTTGTCCCACATTTCTCACACTTTTGGACACAGACACTAAATCGAGAAAAGTTCCAGACAGATTTTCTGTTGCATGAGATAAAAAGGACTATAAATCATCTTATTGAGCTTTTCCAAAACCAAAAAAATATTCAAACAATTGAATACAGAAGAATATGCTTCAAATATCACTGACACAAATACTAGCTCTACCCAGGCTGCACAGCGTTTCCAATAATCACCTGTAGATGATGCTGATCATGCTGTGCTCACAGTCATTGGTGCTGTAGATGCTCAGCTTGTCCAGCAGGTCGAGCAGCAGCAGGCTGAAGTTGCTGTCGAACTTACTGATGGTGGCTTCGAAGCCGGCGTCGGACTGGGGGGCGTCCACGTGTTCACCTAAAAACTGGAACAGCAGACACAAACATCAGAAGATCAGAGGATTGTGTTCATCGTTGAGCTTTTAGCAGGAATTTACATTAATATGTGCTGTTTGCTCTCAAAGTGTTTGATTAAACCCTGATTTAAACATGTATGTCAGCAAAGAAAATGTATGATCAGTTAAAGGAAAACAGCTAACGATGATTTTTAGTAACCTTTGTGGGTCTCTTCTTCTCAGACTCGTCCACCTGTTCACGCTGAGCTGGAGGTTCATCCATCATTTCCTGCTCCTGAGAGAGACGCTCCAACCTCATGCTCTGTGTGAACCGCTACAACAAACGAGAGAGAAGAGTCCAGTTAATTTAACAAGAACTGCAAACTTAAAAGACATTTTAAAATCTGGACAGAAGTAACCGTTTTCATGCTTGTTGTCTCTCGTCTTGTAAACAAACCTGCATGCAGCTTGTGAACATGACACAGACAGACATGAGTTTGGAGAAGATCCTGAGAAGCTCGGGGTTGGTCAGCATGCAGTCCTTCAGACAGTTATCCAGGAAGCTGGTGTGATGACAGAGAACGTCATCAATGTTCGAAGCCTGCAGAAAAAAAAGCACATTCAGTATTCGAGATAGAAACTAGAATCAATGCGTCTCTGTTTTGATTCCCTCACCGTTTTCAGGTTGTTCTCCATGACATGCCAGGTGGGCTCCATCACTTCAAACATCATGTAGTACTGGATGTTCTGGACGAAGTTGAGCATTCGCTGGCGCAGGGCGAACGCAGCAGCAAACCTGCACACAGATCGATATCTGGGTATGAAAACCTCTCCTGCCTTCGATTTGACACAAATCAGCTGATTTGCTGACTCACCATTTGGCCGAGGGTAATGAATACTGCCTGAAGTCTTTGTTGCTGATCCACACGTTGCACAGGAGTCGCTCCACGTGTTTGCAGTAAAACATGTGTCTGAAAAGCATCTGGTATCTCGTCAGCGCTTTCCTGGACAAGAAAAACAAACATTAGAGCTTCTTACTCACTTATTTCCAACAGATTTTGTGATTTGTTTTAACCTGTTGATGATGAGCGAGAGCGGCCATTTGACGATGTAGTCGAAGGAGAAGGCCTCCAGCCCACTGAGCGCAACGTCAGTCGGATCAGCGTTGATGATGGCCTTCTCCTGTTTGGTCTCGATGGCGAGAACTCGCAGCAGCTGAGTGATGACATCATGAGGCATCAAATCGATCTGAGGAAAAATGAGAAAGCCAGAAACTGTTTTTAGGGATGAAGGAGAGGCTGTAGGATGTCAACCCAGAGGAATCTTTTATTCGTTCACAAGATTATTGGAGTTTCTTGTTTTGTGTGCTGACAATTTTATTGTTAAACTTCAGTTTCTAATTGTTTTTCAGAAACTGTTGTCAGTTTTTTTGTTCTTCTGTTTTTAATTTAAAAGATTAAATATGTGCCAAAATTCTGATGCAATTTTCTAAAAACGTTACCAAATTTGTTTCCTCCATAAAAAAAATAAATTTTTTTACTAACTGAATCCCAGCAGAGGAAGCTTTAAAGGCTGCAGAAACGCTGTTGAAGAGTTCTGGTATAAATGAGAGCAAATAGGCTCATTACCTGGTTACTGTCCTAATTTAAATAGAAAAGCATAAGAAGGTTTTTGATTTACAGACTGAAGTGTATCCGACACTGATCTATCAGATGAAAATACACCGTCTTCTTATCCATTATGTCACAAACAGCTGTTTAACTGAACGAAGTTAGAAACGTGAATTACAGTGAATAAAAAATGAGAAAAACATTGTGTCCTACCTTCAGGTCGTCTTTGAAGGGATCTGTGTTGGCCGTGCTCATCCTCAGAGCGAGCTCCAGCAAAGCTTCAAGTCTGGGAGGAACGATGTCATCCACCGGCTTCTTTAACTCCTCCTCCGTCAGGTCCATAAAGTGCACAAAAAAATCTCCTTTGTCCATCAAAAAGTAATGCTTGATTGACCTGGTGAGGACAAATGGAAAAGAATTAGAACATCAGTAAAGCTCTACTTCTAAAACTTTCTCCATTATCTTTTCCAGGCACTCCATGTTTGAGTGAAGCTGTCACCTGAGACGTGAAACCAGCTCCTTCTCCTCCATCAGGAAGTCCAGGAGGACCTTGCTGGCGTAGTTGTACGCCTTCTCAATCTGCTCCACGTAGGCGCGCTCCTTCAGCGTGTACAGCACCTCCTTAGCATCAGGACACGTCACGTCTCGGCCGCACTCCCGCACCACGTTCAGGTACTTCCCTGTAAAACAACACATTTAAACCCAGAAGCTAAATATGGTTTTAGTTTGTGTTTTTGTTTGTTTTTACCTGTGCTTAATATTTTGTCAGCCATTTTCTGTAGGAAGGAGGGAATGCGGTGCTGCACGATGGTGTATCTCTGATCCCAGTATTTGTCGTTGTAATCTTCCTGGATCTTCTCCTTCTGCAGCTCGTGCTCCTCCACCATGAACTCACTACACACACACACACACACACACACACACACACACACACACACACACACACACACACACGCACGCACACACACACACGCACATGCACACGCACAATAAGGAGAATAATTTAAATTAGAATAACCAGATCAGGAATGGATTATGGGTCCCCATGAAGACATTTTGGATTGATGTTCTTGAGTGAGACAACGAAGCAGCAGCAGGATCTGTCATCTAGAAACAAACATTTTGTTTGTACAAACCTGTAAGGGTCCTTGATGATTCCTCTGTAGATCCACTTCTCCAGGATTTCAAAGTATGGCACACTGGCTGCTTTTGTGAGATAAAGGCAAAGTTCTTGAGCCTGACTGTCACCCGTGTAGTTGAAGGTCCGGTCGTGAAGAAGGCTGAGAGTTGATCCGCCCATGCACTCCCCTTTATCCAATGAGGAGGCTGAGAAAACACCAGAAATAAATGAAAGTCAGACTTTTGTAGTGAATACACCAAACTATTTGAAGTCTGCAAAAAGAAAGATTATTCACAAGTAGAAAATGTTTTAAAATACTGCCAATCTTCCCAGGAGTGAACCTCCAACAAGTTCACAAGACAATGTTCAGAGATGCATCTGGATAAAAACATTAAAAACCTGAAGGTCAGCGTCCTACCGATAGACGCCAGAATCTCCATGGTCCTCATGGTGGGTTGGATATAAAACCAGAGTTTCTGCAGTGACAGCAGGCCCTGACGCTGGAGGTGCTCCAGCTGAGTGACGAGGATCAGGTACTCCTTCATCAGAGTCCTCATCGCCGCCGTGAGGGCGTGGTTCACCTGGCCATACTCGAAGGACGACTTCTCCTCAATGAACCTGAACGACAAATCAAAACGTCTTCTCAGATCATGAAAAATAATCAGCAGAAATTATATAATCTGAGATTATTAAAAAAAAAAAAAGGGGGACATTTAGGTCATTTTGAAGTGGTGTTTTATCATTTATTTATACAGTAAGGACCACACAAAACCTCTAGTATGGTTCCTTACCTTGTTATAGTGGAGAAAAATGATGCCACAGGTAATATTCTGCTAACCAGCTCTTTAACAGACATGTCCAACGTTGTATCAACTATAAAAGAACGATTCTGTCTCCCCAGTACAGGCTGAGCTGTGATGTCTCTCCCATCAACCCCAATCAGAACAAAAAGCAGGTCCTCCACCACAAACTGCTCCTGAGTCGACAGAGACAGGGTGCCTGAACACAAACCGTCAAACGCAAGAATCAGAGACGTGACACCACAGGAACAGATTAGTGAGAATATTAACTCTCTGTACCAACGGCCACAGCTGGATCTCCTGCCGAAGTGGGGCTGGTGATGAAGTCTCCGATGAGAGCTGGACGGTCGTAGACCCAGTTAGGAAACACGGGGTTGGGCTGCGTGGGATTCTTCTTGTTGTGTTTGTCCCTCAGCATCTTTCGTGTGACTTCAGCAGGCTAAAGTCCAAAGGAAAAACACATATAAATCTCAAACAGCACAAACATTCAACTCACTCAACATCAAGAGATTGTCTCTGGGTGTTTAGACTCATTATATGTGCTGCTTGTGATAAACAAAGACGAGAGATTCAAATATTTGTAGATTTCTGTTTTATGGAGCATTTCATGTGAACGAAGTTATTCCATGAACTCTACTTGATTTATTCAGTATTATTAACAGTAGAAATCTCACCAGAGGAGCGTTGGAGCTGGCTGTCACGTTGCCCAGCTTCTTCCGCAGCTCGTCCAGCTCCTGCATGGACATCTTTGTGCTGCTTTGAGGCAGAGAGAAACTGGTGGCTGTGGTTGAATTTGCACTCGCTGAAGACTCTGATCTCTCTTTAGCATTCTGCTGCAGTGACTGAAGCATCTAGCAAAACAGGAAACACAGCAAACAAGCAAATAAATTAATGAAAGCAAATATAAGAGATCACTAAAAGTATGGTTGGTTGTTGTTGCTGTTATGATCAAAAGTTGTCCTCAGCTATAATTTTTTGGATATTGATTCCACAATTAAAAAAATGTATCATCTAAAATAAATCAAGACACAAACTGAATATTTTTCTTTATTCAAGTAGATGCAGTGTTTAAAGATCTCTAGAAAATGAAGATTTAAAATTATTTTTGTTTGTTAAATGCTGTTCAGTTTAAACAAACTAAACAATTTCATGCTAAATTGTAAAGATTAATTAGCAGGTGATATAGCATTCTAATGCATCAGTGTGACTTGTTTGAGCAGGAGTTGTTTTAAATACTTGAAAATTAGCTGCTAGTTTGTTCTTGTTTGGCAGCAGTGTCTCTCCTGATCTGACATACAATGGCTCCAGTTAGAGGTCAACTTCCTGTTTCTAAAGACTCCGGTCCTTTAGATAAACAACTGAAAATCACTTCAAAATTACCCTTTTACCAAACAAAATGCCTGTTCATGCATTACCTCTTTATCCTCACAGAGTTTGGAGAGCAGATAAACCAAAGGATCCAGGTTGCGAACATTTTTAGACTTGAGCTCATCGTACTTCCTCAAGAAGTCTTCAGGCGTTTTGGAAAACTCTGCTAATTTAACCTGAAATTGAAACAAAGAAATATTTGAAAATGTGTTGACAAAACTTTGAAAGAGATCTACGTTTTCATTGCTGCTCAGCATCCTTTATTTACGAGCCTGTGAAACAATAAGCAGTGAACCCACTCTCAGCTTAGTTTGCTGTGTTATTGGTTACTGAAGACTCTTTACAGCTTGTTCATTATAAACTTAAGACATAACTTATGAAAGAGGATGTTAGAATCTCTCGATTCTCACAAAAATAAGTTGTGAAGAAAACATTTCTACATGTTTGGCATGGTAAATTTTTATTTTGACAAATACACCATGAAAGATCTTTCACCAAGACATCTGAAAGTTATACCATCTTGATATAGAAGAGCATATTTTCTTTTAAATTTTGCTAAAAGAAAATTCTTATTCTCTAGTTATAAATATTTTATGGCAAACACAAGTTGTCAAAATATGCCTAAATATAATTTACTGTGTGACAGAAATGTGTCAAAATAAAATAAAATTGAAAGTTCTGAATAGGAATAAGGATGAAGTGTCAATTGCAATCCTTAAAATATGAGCATTTATTTGCCTTTTAATACAGTAAGAATTTACTGATTCAACACTATTATCAGAAAAGCAAATGTACGTTTATACAACGTATTGTTTATAGTGTCCCATCATGTCTTGGGTGTGTGTGTCACCTTGGCACTGTGAGCAGAAACTGTAGTGGTGACATAAGGAGTCCTGTGTTTCTGCAGTAGGTCGATATATCCCTCCGCTCCATCACCTCCTCGCACCTGCAGGAGGCTGAGCAGCTCGTTCACGTCGTGGTGAATCCTGAACTCACTCATCGTACAGACAGCAGCTCACCTGACTTTATTCTGAAGGAACCAGGACAGATGAGAGCATCTTAGCTCAATATCGCCCTTAAAATCAACACCAGAGCTGCTTTACATTGACAATCAATAAAATAAACCTTAAAATTGAATATATTAAATCTCCGAACGAATTAAAAGACTGCTAGTTTGTTTTTGTAGTGATGCGAACAGAAAATGTTGCGTTTTTCAAGGCTAGCTAGCTAACTAGCTTACAAGATGCTAAATTGTTGGTCGCTTATCCAAATTAGAAATATAACACATATCGGTATGAACCAACATTAAATAGAGTCTCTAACCTACATTGCAGGTGTAATAAAACTGTGTCAGCAGTATACCTGTTAGTCGTAATAAAAACAACAGAGCTGCTACCAAACGCGCCCAACAGTGCTCAAATTCTTCTTCTTCTAATTATCTACGTTACTACGGTGCCCCACTGCCCCCTACGGGCTACACATACGCACTACTTTTTTCAAGCTGCGATAAACACGATTAGATAAATAGTAAAAATTAAGAACTAATAGATTCTTCTCCCACAAAAAATGTAGCTATTGTAGTGATTCGTGTGTCAGGTGGGACAAGTAATTGGACCCAGACTAATTCAGTTAGCTACAGCTCATTCCTTAAATGTGGCAGATTCTTCCTCCAGGAGCAATGATAGGAACACAATACCAGGATTCACTCAGCTCAGACCCAGAGAGGGAGGATGATATTTATTTAAAGATATAAATGAATTAGTTTGTAAAAAAAAAATTTAAAAAAAAATCTGACTTGCAAATCATTTGTTAATTTATAAATGGGTTGTTGATGATGACATTTATTTTGTAAATATGAGGCTATATATTGTCTGGTCCTCCTGGACGGTTGGCTCTTTTCTAATCTTTTTTGTCACATAATTTAGTTTTGTGCAGTGAATAATAAGAAGAGTAAATATTGAAGCTTGTGTATGTAAATAGAGAGGGGTGTTACCAGCATGTAAAGTTTGTAAACTGACTGGTATTTATTTGTAACTCATACTGATCTCAAATGAAAAAAAATGTGGCATTGGGCTCTCATTTACTAAGGTAGTGTGGCCGAGTGGTCTAAGGCTCTGGATTAAGGCTCCAGTCTCTCTGGGGGCGTGGATTCGAATCCCACCTGCCACAAGTTTTCTAGGGGTCGGTTAGACATATAAAAGTTGCCTCAAAGTCAACTTTGACCTTTCCTCTAATTTCTGAGGTGGTGTTGTGGTACCCTTGAGCAAGGCACGTGCTCTCATATCATTCCTTGTTGTCTTCTACTAGAAATATACGAGTTTTCTGCCAAAACCATCCAGTATTTGCTCCATAATAAGGTTTTCACAGTGACTCATTTAAACAAAATACTCAGTTAAAATGTGTAAATTAAAATTACAATATCACTAAAACATTTTAAATGTCTATCATTTTGTTCAAATACATTCCTGTCAGGATATGATTTTGTCTTCCTCTTCAAAAAGCTGGTTTTTGTTTTGCTTTTATTTTGAAACTCAATGACACAGAGGAAGTAAACAGTAATCGCGTTACAACCCGGAAGGATTGCCCCTTCAATGATTAACGTTTGAATAGACAAGAATGACCACTTTATCTTGTAAAGGACCGATTAAAGGAGCTGCTGCTGAGACCCTCCAGCTGCTAACTGTTGTGTTTGGGTCCTAATCTTTCGGTGCTGGCAGTGGAGGCGGCGGGAACGCCCTGATGCCATCGGAGAAAAGCCTCCGCTCTGTTTACAAGTCCCCGCAGTGTGTCGTTAACTGATCGTGCTTCCGTCTGTGTTGTTCGGGAGGAAAAAAATGGCTGAACTGCATGTTGTAGAACCGAGCGGAACCGGCACCATAGAGCAGTCCGAGCACCGAGATGTTCGGGGCTCGATGCGTCTGGCTTCGCCCACTCTCTTGGTTCCGCCGCGGAGCAGCAGTCAGCTCAGCCCCGGCGGAGTCTCCGGCTGCGGCGGAAGCAGTGGCGGCAGGTCGGTGTTCGGTTTCCCGCTGAAGAGCAACTCGAGCTCACCGTCCGAACCGGGGGACAAGCCGGGCTCACGCTGGGTTCGACTGAACGTCGGTGGGACCTACTTCATCACGACCAAACAGACGCTATGCAGGGACCCAAAGTCCTTCCTGTTCCGACTGTGTCAGGAGGACCCGGACCTGGACTCGGACAAAGTCAGTAAACTTTACTTATTAGAAATGCGGAGCTGATTGATTATTTTCTCAACCTCTTAGGGTTTAATTTCTTCATCAACTCCAGTCCTGATCAGTCAAACACTAGTTTATTCGATTTTAAGCTTTTTTTTTTTATAATAAAAAAAACGCAAAAATATATTTTATTTATTATAAAATCTTGAGTTGTCATTTGTCTTTTTTACGTTCCTCTCTAAAATCCTCCATTTCCTCTTATAGACACAAACATAAAACACTTTCATCAGATCTTCTGCTTGTTTTTTTATCTACATTTTAATGGATCAAATTCAAATAACTGATTTATCTACATATTCCTCCTGTAATTAACAGAAAACTGGTGTAGCTTTGGATTAATTATCAGGAAATGATAAGAAAGATGTCATGTTGCACTCATAACAAACTTTTTCTGATATGATGATAATAAATCTGATTCTGTCATAACAAGTTGGCTCATTTACTTCAGCTTGGATTGATAGTTGAGTTATCTGAGTCCAGCTGAGTCACCGAGTGATAAAAACACTGAACTCACCCCTGAAACCACTTTAGTTGTCAACGAAACACAGATTTTTGTAGCATAAAAATATGTTTATTATTAATATTCTATTTTTTATAGTTTTTTTTGTTGTTGTTTATTTTTGATAGAATAGAATAGAAAAGGCCTTTATTGACCCTCAGTGGACAAATTCAGGTGCACCAGCAGCAAAATAGCTGGCAAGTCAAAGCATACAAATTCACACAAAGGTAAAAAAAGAAACAGAAAATAAGAGACTGTAATGTAAAGGTAAATTTACAGCATAATTAATAAATAATAAAATACCGTACAATCATTAAAAATAGCACACTCACATTCAGATTCATGAATTAAACGGATTTTCTCCAGATAACTGTTAGTCAAAACGTTTTGTGGTTCCAGGATGAGACGGGGGCCTACCTCATCGACAGGGACCCCACGTACTTCGGCCCCATCCTGAATTACCTTCGACATGGAAAACTGATCATGGATAAGAATCTGGCTGAGGAAGGTAAACCCCTAAACCCCGACACGGAGCAGCACCCGTCAGCGAACACCACCACCAGTTGATCCGTTTTGCGTTTCAGGTGTTCTGGAGGAGGCGGAGTTCTACAACATCGCCTCACTGGTGAGGCTGGTGAAAGAGAGGATACGGGACAACGAGAACCGAACGTCTCAGGTATCGAGACCAAAACGAGGACCGGATCCTGTCCCTGTTTAAGTCAAGCTCCTGTCTGTGTTCAGATAAGTGATGTGTTTCTTCCCTCAGGGTCCCGTGAAGCATGTGTACAGAGTTCTACAATGTCAAGAAGAGGAGCTCACACAGATGGTCTCCACCATGTCTGACGGCTGGAAGTTTGAGCAGGTAAAGCAGCTTTTGGTTCATGACTTTAAACATCAGTCGACCTTAAACTCCCAGAAAGCTCTCAGGTCAAATCAATGTCAGATGAAGGATTTTTCTGAAGCATCAGCTGCTAATTTGTAAAAATGTTGATTCTACAAGAGTTTATATTAATATTTTTATGCAGGAAAGTAATTCTTGTCTTTTTTTTCTCTTCATCTGCAGCTCATAAGTATCGGCTCCTCGTATAATTATGGTAACGAGGACCAGGCAGAGTTTTTATGTGTAGTTTCCCGAGAACTCAACAACTCCACTAACGGCGTCGTGATCGAGCCCACCGAGAAGGCCAAGGTGAGACGTTTTACCATTTAAATAGTATCGGTTCCATAGTATCTTAGTTTTTTACAAGTACATAGTATTGGACCGATAACTGATGCTTGTATCAGCATCAGGGTTTCCCTCATTTAGACCTCCTAATACTTCAGCAGTAGTTTCCAGTTTTTAAAAGGAGTTGGGGGAAATAAACGAGTTCTAAATTTTAGAACTGACAGATTGTCATCTGCGTTTTGTCCTCAGATCCTTCAAGAGCGAGGCTCGCGGATGTGAAGAGATGCAGACTTTGTGATAAACAGCAGAACAAAGAGCACACTCTCTAGTTCCATTAACCACCGTCACTCGACCTCCATCAGTAAGCTCCCGTCTCCTCCGGCGTGCCTTTCCACAGCGGAGGCTCCCGACGCCTCCTCGTCTTTACTGCTGCAGCGCGACCCTCCCTCTTCTTCTCGTTTCTCCTCCTCCACTTTAAAGGGACGACAAGTGAGAGGTTCTCCTCTTTGCAGCGTTTTGGTGGTTGGAGTCGTAGCAGGACGGGCTGTGATGCTGACTCAGCAGATGGATGAGCAGAGCTACATTGAACCATCATCTCCATTTTGATCTCACCGGTGTTACCAGGCAGGATGTTTGCTCTCTTTTACACGTTCGGTTGTTGTGGGTTTAGCAGAACACTCCTCAGGACTCTCACCTTGGAATTCAAACGACTCGGGTTTCTGAGTCTGGCTTCTGGCAGAGCGTCGGTCCGGTGCGGTGGATTCCCTCCCTGGACTCTGACAGATGCAGGAGGAGGCGGAGCGGTCGGTTTGATTCGAACTCCGACGTCTCAGTTTGGGACGAACCGAGACGCCCCGCTTTGGTTCCGTTTTCTGTCGATCCACGAGGAATTGGGAATTTTTCCACCGAAAAGCAAACGGATGACGCTAAACAGACGTCACTCGTGCACAATTTGTCCAGGCATGTGAGGAATCTATATTCAAACATATATATAGGCTACATGATGAAATTATATGAACATTTGAATGCAAATGGTGTAATTACTGATTTCTGTATCATGGTTGTCATATATTTACATATTCTTGTGGGTGACTCTATTCAAACAAAGACAAATATCAGTTTGGATGAGGAGATGGAGCACCCATGGTGTGGGTTTGTGTCTGCAGTGCCTCTGCTTTCTGTCCACAGCTCAATATCACCTTCAGCTGCACGTTTTCTGTAGTCACAAAAAGTAGAGTTCCTACTTTGAGCTATTGCATATCTTAAAATTGTAATTAGGGATAAAGAAACTATTTGGGCAGCCAGGTGTGGCGTGGGGGGGGGGGGCGGAGTTTGGACTGTGACCAGTTATAATCTGCCTCAGTGTTCTAACTTCACGCAGCTCTTCGCTCACATCGCGGCTGAGGCTTGTGTTCGCCTCTAAACGCCCAAACGTCGTCTCACAGTCTGCAGCATGTAGCAACCGTGGCGCAAGCTAAACTGTACCGCTCACGTTTAAATCCCCAGGAACAACCCACCGGACCGGGACTGTCTTCAGCTTCAGCTGGACGTTAAAGCCTTTAGTTCAAATATGTGACGTGTTAGTGCTTCTTTACACTGTGGTGAAACACTAGGGTCCAGATTTCAGAATTCCTGCTTACAATTCAAAGAAGAAAAGTGTTTAACCTATACACTTTATGACTTTTGAACAAGTGTTTGGTGCAAAGAACAAAAGCAGCTGAGGCATTAGGAGAATCGATCTGCAAAAGCTTTGATTATTTATAAAGCTCCTCAGATGAGAGGGGAAATTGGAATTAAAGAAGTCTAGTTGCCTTTGTTTGAATCCACTAGGATCATCTATAATCTGTTAAAGTCATTTATCAAACAGAAATCTCCAGTTTGCATTCTAAATTTTTGTTGGGGGATAATTTATCAGACAAAATCAGAGATTTTTAGTCCAGAAGGTTCTAAAACCGTGTGTGCACTCATCAAAATTAGAACAGTTTTGTGTTGTTATAAAATCTAAAGTTGATCATTCTCAGTAGATAATAGAGCTGAAACGTCTCCGCCACCCAAAATCCAAAGAAAACTCTTTTACAGAAACACTCCATTAAGATAAGCAGGGAATGCTCGCTATTTGATTTTAATGGGAGGATTCCTGCTTAAAGAATGACTGCAAAAATGTTCATTTACCCCCAAAACTTGTATCAGCTCCACCTCACAGCTTTATGCATTTGTTGTGAATTGCACTTTTTCTTAGTGAAGCGGAATTTTGAGTTCGAGCTGTTTTTACACATATCACACAGAAAACGAGAGCATATTGAGGCTGAGGAGCTTCCACTCTTTACATGATATCACAGATATTTATTGATTGTTTTTTAATTCCATCACTTGCGTTGGTCACCTTGATATTTCATTCTTTGTATAAAACGTTTAATGCATTTAAAAATGAGCATGAACAAGAGAAAAGGAAGTGGACTCGTCAAAATGTTCAGACCAGCCTCGGAGCTCAAACTTTGACGTGACGTTTTATTTTGAGTGTGTGTGTTGTGTATTTATATTCTACTCAGAGTAGTTATGAGCAGACGGCGAGCTGCTAATTATACCCAAACATTTCATCGAGGAGCTCTTTTTTCTTCCCGTGTTGTTACCTGGGTCCTTGCGAAGCACCTTGGGTGTTGTTTTCCTTCGTCTGTGTTCAGTGTTGTGCCTTGACCTGTGTTGTGCACAGTTGTTCTTCCCTCTTATCAAAAGGACCTCTCATACCTTAAAAAAAAGCCAAGATGCTCCTTCCTAAAGTATGATGTGTACTGCAATTTTTAGCCAAATAACCAGATTACTTGTAGTTGAGTTATATTTATATTTACAGCCAAAAAATATCTCTAACAGCTGCTTTCACGCCCCAGAATTTCAGCCAAATCCCCAAATTTCCTGGAGATTTTAAATTTGCATCCATATCTGGTGGAAACATTTCTGATTATTGGTTGGAAGAATCATATTTGCGGAGGTAACTAAAGGAAGTAGACGGCAAAACAAACGCACAATGAAAGAGTTTTTCCTCTGTGTGAATCTTAGTAAAACTCCAGCAGTGCACTTGTTAACAGGAATGAATTAGATGATAAACTTTGAATCATTTTTGCAGAACACGTTTAATTGAGTTGCATGCTGAAGCCACATTTCTAAATTCAATTTTAAATGTCTGATGTTGTTTAAAGTTTTTATTGTACCTTTTTTATAAACCCAGATTGATCTCGTTGAGGATGCATTTAGTGGTTTCCCAACAAAACAAAACAAAAAAAGGGAGTTTTCCTCAAGTTATTGTTCTTCTACCAGCCATGCTAACAGTGTCTGGACAAAACTGTACTGAATTACTCTATCGTCATCATTTGTCCTAAAAAATTAAAGAATACGGTAATTTAGGTTTGTGCGAAAAACATTAAAGCGGCTCTCTGGAGCATTTTTCTCTGTATCAAAGTTTTGTAAATGTTCTAAATGATATTTCAGGTCTAAACTATGATCTATGGGTTGAGTTCCACAACATCTGTCATTCTGATGAAGACCCTCCTTCCTCCTAGAGACCCCTTTCCATTATTTCTTGCCGCCGACATTTTTCAGCCAATGAAATTCAAATGTCTGCATTCTCTCAACATGCACGCGCATCTACCAAACCTGTACCAGTAGGGGGCGCTGTCGTACAGGACGCTCCGTGTGTTTCTCTGCCGTCTCAGCCGTTCACTGAGGACTCACGGCTCATTTCTACTAAAACCTACCCATTCTCCAGCTAAAGACGGGTTTATTTTTATTTTTAAACCTTTCACCTCACAGAATGGCAAGGCTTGACAGGATTATGCGTTTATTTTGGTCAGAAAGTTCATCCAGGGCCGAGTCAAGTTCAGCTTCAGAGTCCAGCAGCAGCTCTCTGCTAACAGAGCTAATATCAGAAGCAGCAGGGACAGAGAGGGCTCTTCAGACCCTCGTAGTGTTGTTGGAATAAGATTGTGAACTGTGAGTGATTAAACCCTACACATTGAGCTGTACAGTTCATGTCCGAAGTATATGCGCCGCGCGCACACGCAACCGGACGCGCGTGTCGAGATGTTTTGAGGAGGAGCCTTTGGACGTTAGATTCAAAAACTGCTCTCCTGATGAAATCCTCCGGAGTGCCGCTTTAACTTTATAGAAAAAGAAAAGAAACACAAAACAGCTGCTAAAGATTTAGCATATCCTCTGTGTGTCAGTGTTTTTCTTCACAGTTCTGATAGGAATTTAGATTTAAATTAAATATCACCACTTTGTTTTAATCTGGCCCTTCACCTGAGTAGAACTACCTGATTCATGTTTATCCTCTGTCTCCCACTCAGAGAGCCTCTTTCCTCTGATTGGTCGGTCGCCAAAAGCTGAAACCTGCAGTTTATAATGCAGGAAAAGTTATTCTAGGCAATCTGGATTATCAGTTTTCTGAATAAAATCATTCTTTTTTTAAGGCACAGTTTTTTCCCCCAAATTAACTATGAGGTGCTGAATCTACTGCGGGGCAAAAAAAAAAAGTTTGTTTTGCAGAGCCAAGCCCTAAAATTTAAAATGATCTTACATTTTTCAAATTTTTTTTTAGAAGAATCAAAATGTTTATTAAATAAGTTAATTATTGTGACTACCGGCTGTCGTGTTCATTCTGTGATTTATTTAAAAAAAACTTTGTCTCCTGTTGCTCAAGTTTGAGCTTGGTGCTGATCAACAACATGAACAGGGTGTTAGCAGTTAGCTTAAAGCTCACTGGTAGCATGACAGTTCTTACTAAATCTCAAAAGATTATTTTAATGTCTTCTAAAGACATTTATAGCTAATTGATAACATATTAACACTTTAAGGCTAATTGCTAACTTTGTGGATGTTAGCAGTTTGACTCGTTAGCCAAAAGCTTGTATTTTTTTTAGGAAGTTTGACTTTCAAGACTAATTTGAGCTTATTGTTGATAAATAATTGTTAGCAATGCTAACATGGTAAAAAAAAACACAATTAATGAAATCATTTTAAAGTTTACATATACATTTAATCATTTTAGTAAGCTAATGTTAGCATTTAGCTGAAAGCAGTGCTAACACTAAATCCTCTCACATTTAGCACAATGAAAACATTTCCTTGTAAATATCGCAACTTGTTTATTTCCTAAAGTAATTAATGATTTGAAGACGTCAGAAAATATTTAGTTCAAACTTTTTAAAATGGGTTTGGAACAGTTTGTGCGCTTACTTTATTTAAATGAACCACAGACGTGCTGAACTTTGCAGTGGTTTTCTATTTGGTTTGGGGGAAAAAGTGGTTTCTATCATCACTAGTGATTCAGATAATGTACATTGTACCATTGCACCTGAAAACATGAGAGCATGCATTGTTAGAGATAAAGATCTATACTGGGTTTCGTCAGACCTTGTGTTTGTGATGCATGGTGGGGCTGAGACGATGGTAGGACTCTGTGGTCTGTAGCTCTATATTCCCTGAAACAGCAGGTCTACAATAAGATGTACTCCCTGTTCATATTTCTGATTTCATCTTTATTCTAACAGGCGTAGATTCACTAGTTAAACTAAACTTCTCATCAGATTTCAGATCCTTCTACTCTCAATCTTTGTTTCTAGATTTATTTATATGACCTGCAGATCAACATGCAAAACAAGAAGATATAAATTAAAGTAATCTGTGGATCATCTCACCAGTTAATCAGTAAACACCTGCATGCGTTTGTGGACATGCACACCTGTATACTCATTTAGATGTATTGAAAATGTCACCTAATAACTTTGTGTTCATTTATCAACAGTATTGATGTCAAATGTGAATTTCGTCAATGCAGATTGTGGAGAAATGTTTGGAAGCTGGAAACAAAAAAACATTGATTGTTTTCACTTAATTTTATATTTTTCAAATTTTGTCTACTGATGTTTCTTTACATGTAATTTTAACAACCCCCAGTCTGGTTTTTATTCATAAAAATGTGTCTGTGTTTTAAGAATCTGACTCTGTTATTTCTCTTGGTCTTTTTACTGAGATAAAACATCCAGAAAGCTGTTATTCAGTTTGATAAAACACTTTTACTTATTGTTTTTGGACTAAAAATTAAGCATTAAGACAAGATGAAGTGAAGATAAAGTTAAATGCTCTAATCTGATAGTATTGTTGAAAATAACCATATACTTGATTGTACTGGATAATATCTCCCTCCCAGTATGGTGGACGAGACCATCAACACCGTATCAACTTATTTATTTCTATGCTTTAAAACCATTTTTGCAGTCAGTTTCTAACACAGACACAGAGGATCCGGGAATTGAGAACCCAATGCCAAATCCAGGATAAAGAGGTTCTCTGAATGTGGTGCTGAAGGTGTAGAGGTGGATCAGTGAGTCAGAGGAGACTCAGTAGAAAGACAGAATGCCAGCAGGATGGTCCACATACACTGCTACTTTGTTGGAGCCTGAGGGGGAGGAGGAGATGGGTGTTTGGTTGTTATTGTGCCAGACAGAGAAACCATCCCGATCAGAGCAGATCAGACTCCAGGACTGATTATTCAAACCAAAAGCACAGTCAGCCAGTTCTCCTCTCCTTCCGATTCCTCTGTAGCTCACTGATATCTCAGCAACTCCTCTCCACTCCACCTCCCAGTAACAGCAACCAGCTAGTTGGTTTTTGCAGAGCAGCTGAATATAACTAAATCTGTCTGGATGATCAGGATAAGCCCGCCTCCAAAACCCACGCGCCACATTCTTGTTGTTGTTGTTGGAGAGTTTCAGAAACTTGTTCACCGTGTTCTCATCGATAATGAGTTGACAGGAATCTGATGGAGAGAACAGAGGCAGTCCAGCTGCAGTTATTGATTTGTTGTGTTTGTGACCAGTGATTGAGTGATGTGACAGTTTGGCTGAATGTTGCCGCTTTGTTGTCATGAATCAAGAGGAGGATACACTTACACTTCCTCAGACCTGGTGTCAAGTACTGATCTCCAGCAGGCTCCATCCTGAAAGGAGGAGAAGGTTCAGATCAGTTTTCAAACATCACAGATCAATACACATCACATAGAGCTCAGTTTAAATGCTTGAAATTGCATTTTCTGTCTAATCCTTAATCCTGACCATATATTTGATCACTTGTGCATTGCAAGGTTTTAAAAATTATTTGTGAACATTTTATTAACATTATAGTTAAATAGCACTATTAACAGCTAGATAAGATTATAAACACTGTTTTTAAAATGCAGTGTTAGCAAAGGATAAGATAAAAATATGTGGGTCAGGAACAGAACTGTTAGAACGATCAGTGACAACGTAGAAGGACAAGAAAATATGAATGGAGCTCCCCTAGGTAACCATGGCAACTGGACCAACGATGATGCAGGAGGTCCAGAGGTGACTGTGAGGGGAAGGGGGAAGTTGGAGCCGTTTCAGACTGTTGGCCCTCGTTCTGTGGTGAAATGTGACCCTGCCTCCTGAACAGTGTGACATTTTTCCTGCAGACCTGACCAATCGACATATTTTCCTGTATTCACTTCAGGACAGTTGAATAAATGTTTTTAACTTTAAGGGTATGTCTCAAAGTGTATTGATGAAAGAATACGATGGAGTGATTTAAATTTTGATTTGCAACCTAACCAAAGTTTTTAAAGTTTATTTTTTTAGTTACAAAAAAAGTAACAAAGTTTTTTTTTAAAGTAAGAAAAGCACAAACATTTATACATCATTAACATAAAAAATATTTTTAAAATGTAATGTCTTTTTAATAGTCAGCAATAACACTCAATGTAGAACTTCTACGTTTTTCAGTGAGCATCCTGCGTAACCCGAAAGGGTTAAACTGAGAAAGCTCTTTGAATGAGAAATTTTATGTCTTCAATGAAATAAAGAAGTCTACTTGCCATGTTTTTCCCACTTTTTTTTTTTTTTAGAACATAATGATTACATCCAGCATGTAGCAAAAGAAATGAGCCGAGTGAAGAATTAATATACTAAATGTTTCCTCTGTAGCTGCAGCAGGTCTCTCCATACCTGAGCGTGTTCAGTTTCCAGAGTGGATCATTCTTTCCAGCCAACAGCTGCTTAACTCCTATGTCTCCTGGATGGTTGTAGCTCAGGTCCAGCTCCTTCAGGTGGGAGGGGTTGGAGCTCAGAGCTGAGGCTAGTGAAGCACAGCCTTCCTCTGTGATCAAACAGCCTGATAGCCTGCAGACACACAAATCAGCATAAGTGGTGTATTTGAGTATTTAAGTGAAAAATGTAATAAATGACACCTCAACAATAAACTACGAGTTAAAAGGGTATGTTCTGAGAAGACAAAATATGAAAAAAATCAAATAGGAGAGGATTGTTTAAGGGTGTTTGCATTCAGAAGGAAAGATATGAAGGTATTATTGTTGCAAAAGTATTTGTGTCTTAACTTAAATTTACAAGTACACAACTTAAATTTACAAGTACACAACTTAAGTTACAAGACACAAATCCTTTTTTACAAGTACACAAATTAAATTACGAGACACAAATACTTTTGCAACAATAATACCTTCATAACCTAAGGATGGTTAGAGATGATCACCTGACCTCAGAGCTTTGTTCTGGTTCTGGTCTCCTCCACACAGAAGGTTTTTAGAGGGAGGGACGCCCTCCTCTCTGCCCTCATCCATGCTGCTGACTCGGTTCACATGCACATCACTTTCATCTGCAGACAAAACACAAATCATTCATCTGAGCATCGGCTCTAATCATCCTTGATATCGTTTGTGCTTTAAAAAGATCAGCTGCTCCTCCTGATTGGCTCTTCTTTTCTGTTTTATCTCAGCTGAATGCATGTCGGCTTGCTGTACTTCATCTGTCCACTATATGGAGTCCTGGAGCTGCTGTCCAATGCACACAGGTTCACATTCACTGATACTGATTCACCTTGAATGGAATTCACTTTAACTCTACAGCATTTATCTGAAGCAGCAGATCAGTTTTACTGTTGAGTTGTCTGAATAATCCTATGTTAGATCTCAGCAGATCGTAGAAATACACTATTTATTTAAAAACTCAAATGCTTTATTTCCATAGATGATAAAAACAGACTGAAAGTAAATAAAATGTAAATGTAAACAACCATAAAGACAAGAAAAAAACTAAAAGATGTCAATGGAATGAAGTGATTCCAGTCTGACAATGAGTTCAGCTGTTTCCTGCTGCACCGAGGAGGAAATAACACGATCAGTTTAAAACATGTAGTGATTCCAGAGCTGAAAAATAACAAAAGTAAATAAGAATCATAAAAACCCTGAGATTTGAAATTTCAGTGAGTTTTTACCTGGTAAAATAAAGGAATAATAATTTTTCTTAACAAGCTTAGAAGTGATGTGTTACCTTCTGGGAGACATCTTGGTGGAAGATGCTTTAAAGATGCAAACGTTCTGCGATGTAACCTGGTCCCTGTCTATGAAGACTTCTACCTGTCACAACTAGAATCTGAAAATCAACTCTGCACTCAACCAGAAGTTGGTTATGTCCTTAGTTCATCAGTGATTTAATGATCTCCTATGACTGCAAACATCAGAGAGCAGAAACAAACTGGAAAATTACTAAAGAAAAAGTTCAAACGTGAAACAAATCAAACTTACAGATTGTTCAAGTTATTCAGTGTCAAAGATCTCCTTGAGGTTTGAACACAGGTGAGCAGCTTCAGGAGAATCACCTGATGGAGGCTGGACAGGTGGGCGGGGCAACAACAGGAGCAGCAGACAAGTTTATGAAGTGACTGTCAATTTTCTGAACATCAGTTCTTTTGTATGTGAGGCACTACTACTACTACTACTACTACAGTACTACTACTACTGGTGCTATAATAGTAATGTTTTTGTTTTTCTTTAGTTTTGTTATGTGGATTAGACCTTACCACAGACTTTATAAAATGTTTTACACATGATAAATTAGCTCTATAGGCACGGTTCTCAAGTCTTAATTTTGAGATAAGAGCTTTTAATTTTGACTTAGTGTCATAAAATTATGAGAAGTAATCTTACTTCACTATGAAATAGAAATACCAGAAGTGTTTCTTTTTATGAAAACAATCACTGCTGTTAATTTAACTTCACAACTACACTATGAGTTAATATTTCCAAAAAAAACAAACAATTGGTTTGAAATGTCATAATTATGAAATGCTAAGTCATAATTATGTTAAATAATTTCATAGTTCTGGCTTAGTATCTAAATCACAATTATAAGAAACTACGTCACAATTTTGTACCTCAAACTTATAAAATAAGTCATAATTATGAGAAAGTATCTCCTAATTTACAGATCTACTATTTTACATCAAAGTAGTCAAAACAGACTTCCATACATTCAGTCACATAACTAAAATCACTTTTAAAAAAACAAACTTTTTTCTAAGAGTTATTTTTTACCAGGATCCAGTTTGATTTGATTCGTTTTCCACCTCAAACTTGATCTTTTGATAATATCTTTCAATTTTCACTAATATTCCAAGCTGAATGCATTCTGACTTATTGTGTGTTGCTAGCTGCCAGGAAATGTAATACTTATCAAAATAAATATACCGGTAATGAAAACAAACACTATGTTGAAATATAAATTAAAGCATCCTTCAATGAAACCTGCAGCAAACTCAACCTAATTTACAGTGTTGCTCCTCTTGTTGCTATGAGTAACTTTGTGTTTTAATTATAAGAATTCAGGTCAGTTCATAGAGAAAATAAATACATTTTTCACCCTCATTCTTTACTCTTGATTTTTTTTTTCAGGTTTTACGTGCTCAGACCTGTCCTTAAAGATGTCTGACTGGTCAGACTGAGTCAGAGGAAATACCTGAAGTGTTTCTTTTTATGAAAACAATCACTGCTGTTAATTTAACTGCTAACTTCACTCACTTTTCATTTTCCAAAAAAAGAAGAATATCAACATTTTGTCTGATCTTCTGGTTTAGATATTTTTGAATTAATGTAAAATATTACTTGTAAATTTTAGGAGATTGCTCTTTGAATTAGTGATTTGTTCAATTTTTATTTTTTTACTTGAACTTTCAGGTCTGATTTAAAACCAATTTTTAAATTTTGTATTGATTATGTGGATTCCTTTCAAAAAGGACAGTTTGCTTCTATGACATCACCTTTATTTTGTTATTTGAATCATCTTCTGTTTTTAATATAATCCAATTTATTTTCATTTATCTTATTGTAATTATTGTAATTATATCTTAAAGTAGTTTGTGAGAGAAGGTGTACTACTAAACTTTATTATTCACAAGATTCAGATTCAGTTTACTGAGAATAAACTCTTAACCCCAAACCCTTTTCTTATTCTAACCCCTGACCCCATGCCCTGAAACCAGAAAACACTCCATAATAATTTTAGATACAAAAACAATTTACCCTTGAAAAGCCACTACATAAAGTTTAATACTTACTTGTAATAAATATTTCTAAAACCTGCTTTAAATTGTCTAAAAAATAAATTAATTACTTATTAAAAATCTACAGATTGAAGTTGGTACTTATCTAAAATGTAAAACAAACCTAAAACACTGTTTAATTTTATTACCTTAAAAACAAGGGGAATACCATTTAACACAAAACCCAGTTTTACCAGAGTCATGAAATTCTGGCCTACCAAGCCGGAAACTCCTCATTCTGACTCAGAACTTTGACAGGACAACATCTCTCTGCTACTCTAAAGCAACAAACTTTTTTCGTGTGCTTGATCTGGCCTGAAGAAGACCTAATACAGGTCAAAACGTCGCCTAGAGCACACACTTTATTGACTTTTTTACATAAATATTTTTTAGATTTTTATTTAATTTTTTTGTTTATTTCATTGGTTACCTTAGTTATGAAAAAAAGTTTTTGATAACATTATTTTTTGGGGGGGTTTCAGTTGATTTCATTGGTTTCCTTGGTTCATTAAAAAGTTTTTCTTTCATAAAACAAAATATAAAAAATAACAAAAAACAAATTAAAATAAAAAGACAATAGCCTATGGAAGATGAAGTAATCTGGCAGAAATGACACGAGTGCACATATTACTGTTAAAAAAACGAGAGGTGCTCCGACAAAACAAATTTTGTGTGCGGAAACTTAACATAGTTAAAGTTTACAGAGTTGAGTTTTTAAACAGTTCATTTAGAGGATGGTCATCTGATCAGGAGGGACAGTTGGGCCCCCTCTTCACATTCTGCCACACATTCTGGTTGGGCCTTAAACATTGTCCACTCACTGATGGCTGGAATACAGAAATGGACCTTACACTTTCTGGTTGTGCCTTAAAGATGGTCCACTCACAAGGCAATTAATGCTACAAGACTTAATTCAAGTTCATATTTTATGTGTTTTAATTTATTTTATAAAAGTAACTGCATAGTATGTTGAACTAGAAAGTTCCTGAAGAAACTTTGAGAGGGCGTGCTACCGGCGGCATCAGTGAAATCAACATGGTTCCTCAATATTTTCTAGTCCAAAGTCCCATGACTATTTTAAACCAAGAATGACGTTTCTAGGTTAAAGTGTGTTGAAATGGCAGGCTCTCAAACATCAGTAAGTTTTAGTTGAAATTCAGAAGGGCTAAACCATTTTTATGCCATTTCTGTCGTAGTCTTTTGTGGATAACTTTGCAATAGTTGATCGAAACGCTATGGGAATTTCAATCAAACATCACATGAAGGAGCCGATCGATTTGATATATAACTTGTCTGGGTTCCTTCTCTCAGTCACGTGCGAAATGCGCAAAAACTCAACTTTAAGTTAACATGCTAGCATTAGCATGCTAACACTGTGTATGATGTGTTGCCATGCTACAAGTGTAAAAATTTCATCATTATCATGTCAATACTTGGAAGTTAGCTTAAGCTTGTTAGCATGCTAATGTTAGCATCTGGTTCTGGTTCATCTCTGGTCCTGGTTCAGGGTCTAGACCTGGTTTTGGTCTGATTCTGGTCAAGCTGCTGTTTCTGAGTCAGATTCTGTTCCATTTATGTGCTTAAAAGGTTCGGTCCAGCTTCCTACACAAGTCTTGGTTCTATTTCTGTATCCAGTCACGGTCCAGAACCAGAATCAGGTCCAGACTCGAGAACAGGACCAGATCCGGGACCAGGACAGAGTTCTAGTCAGAGTTCTAGACAAAAGTTTCAGTCCTGGTCATATTCCTGAATCTAGACCTGGCTCTGGTTCTAGTTTTATTCTAGGACCTCCATTCTGTTTCTAGTCCCAGGTCTGGTCTTGGTCCTGGTCTGGTTGTGGTCCCGGTTTGTTTGTGGTCCTAAGTCTGGTCCTGGTTCTAGTTCAGAATCTAGTCCAGGTCCACAACAGGACCAGGGCATAGCTAAATTCCTATATGGTTGTGGGTCTGGAGTCTGGACCTGGCTCTGGTTCTAGTCCAGGACCATGAATCTGGTCCTGGTCCAGGTCCCAGCCCTGGTCCTGATCTTGATCCAAGTTCTGGTTCTTTTCTTGGGTCTAGTTCTAGTCCTGGTCCTGGTCCAGCTGCTGGTTCTGCCTGATATTGCTTTAATCAAGTGTCATCTGAACCCTACAATAGAAAGAATGAGAACAGCATTAGCCAATCAGAACGATCCATTTCCCTGTCATGCAGTGATCACATGGACGCCTCATGCCTCTGAACTGATGTAGAAATGGCAGTTTAACAGAAAATCACTCTGCTCAAACAACATGTTCCCATTCGAAAAGTATAAGACCAATCAAAAAAATTCAAACACCGTTAGAAGCAGGAGCCTTTAATGGTCAACAGTCCCGAATTTCATGCATGTCCTATGTTTTCTGTCCGAATAATGACGATTCGATTTCACAAGACAAAGTGTTGAAAGACAGAGATCCAGATGAAATAACATGGAAAAGAGTCCTTTTTTTGTGGCTCCTCTCAACCTTCACTGGCAACTTGTGAGCCAACTGTAGGTCACAGACATGAGAATCACTTCACCAGAAATCAGACAAAAATCCCCAATTGCAGAGGTTAAATTTATGACTTGTAGTACAAACGGTGTAGGAAACATTCGTTGTTTGTGATGAGTAGTTTAAAATTCTGCTTTGTCACCCTCTAAGGTCACATGACCCAGAGTGAAACAGTCTGAGAAGTGTTTCAGTCACAAACAATGTCATGTATCTCCCAAACCGTTTGGAGTACAGCCATGATTTTTATCTCATTTGGCAGCTTTTTTTGTCTGCTTCATTTAATATGGAGTCACTTTTCTCTAGGACCTACGGTTTTCTCAGAAATTGCCCTCAAAAGTTCAGAACCCCCCCCTCAAATCCTGTCAATTTACATGTAAACGAGGAGGATATTTTTCTGTCAGACTCTGATTTCTTCATCAAACTTCTCTTGCGATTTTAGGAAAATGGTAAAAGCTATCAACACAATTCTTCCAAATGTTAGAGTCCCAAATCTTGTGACCCGTTTAAACTTTGAATGGAGTCTCTAGGTGATTGTGTGTCCACACAGTAGTCTTGGGAAGAGGGGTGGGTTTTGGCTTTTTTCACCAATCCCAATGGGATTTTGAATGGGTTTTTTTAAGCGTGTTTTTTTGCTAATTACGTCGCCATGGTAACTCCGATTTCTTATAAAAGTAATAGCACACATCACGGGACCAGGCCGCATTAATGTTGACGGAAGAATAAAACTAACTATAAAGACATCACTTTAGAGGTGAATAGTAATAGGTGTGCATTGCTTCGCATAGCATGCCCTAATAACAAGACAAAATGGTTGTTATAGAGCAAACCTCGCACTTTGCACACAAATATATAAACTAGTCTACAAACAGGGTGGTTTCAGTGGGAGCTACTACGCCTTTCCCCCCTAGAACCGCCTCTGGGTGTTTGGGCGGGTCGGGGCCTGCAGTGACTTCCCCTGACCCGCATCCAAGCCTCTAGTCCCCGCCCCCCAGCCCCCGGTGGACGCTGGAAGACCGTAACGAACAAACCCCCGGATGTCCGTGTGCTGCTCGGTCAGTCGTTGAGGGGCGACCAGCCGCCGCCACTGCGGGGAGGTGAAGTTCAGCCCGACTGGAGGACCGCGACCAGCAGGAGAAAAGGCGAGTAACGGCATCTGTTCTCTAAACATTAGCGGAAGAAAGAGGTGATGGTGGAAACGTTTCCCTGCTCCTGGCTCAGTGACGGACGCTTATATCTAGTGGAAACACGCTGGTGATGGAAACGAACGATTTTCATGGAAATTCTGGTTCTTTAGCTACTGAGAGTCAAACCAGCCCGACCTGAAGGACTTCGGCTCGGAAATCCGGGGTTTTCAGACGTAAACATGCCGAAACAGAGACGGGATGCCACATGTGTAAAACTAAAACCTAAAAACAAACAAATAAGCAAACCCAGCGCGCATTAATACAACATAAACGTTTTTAGAGTAAACACCGAAGGCTGATGTAACGCTTCGCCTGTTTCCTACTGTCAGACAGTAAAGCAGCAATTTGCCTGTGGGCTGGAACACATGGAGCTCAGCTGCTCTGGAACATTTTAATTAAGGTTGTTACTTTATCCTATTAAAATAATAAATTATACATTACTGGACGTAATAACAGATGACAACATATGTTTAAAACCATGTGTATAATGGCAAACACACAACTAAAGTTAAGTCATATTAAATAAGGTCAAATATATTCAGGATCACTAATTATTCCACATGTTTTATATCTGAATTAATGTGCAAAGTATGGGACAACACTTAAAAAGTAACATTATTATACAGGGATAATTAATCCAGCTGGTCATAGTGATCATACAAACTTGATAACATGTACTGACCTAGTCTAGTAGTTATTGACTTCAAAAGCTAACAGCAACCTGCTCTAAATATTATTTAGACTATGAGACCTTGTTCATGTTATGTTGAAATCAAAATGATCAATTCATTCAAAAACATTAAAGCTCCTCCAGAACTCGTAACAGTGAAAGTGTTTAATCTATTTAGAGTTCAGGAGGTAGAAATTAAAACAGGATGTGTTCAGCAGGCTGGAGGCTTTAGTTTCCTATTGAAAGTGAAAACAGAAATTTCCACCTTAAGCTCCCGAGCATGCAAATTGACCTGGTTATTTAAATGAGTGCATTTATGTTCTGCGGCTGTTCTTTATGGATGATTAGATTATATAATTTAGACAAGTAAAACAACTGAAGAGGATTTAACATTTAAAAAGCCATTTTACTTTATTTTTTAAATGTTTTTTTTGTAAAACACAAACAACAAAAAAACTTTTTGTAATAAATAATCTGAATATTTGAATGATTAGGTGAATACATTTGATGACTAAACTTCATCTTTAAGGTTTAAAAGTTAAAAAAAATGTCAGTTTCAGTTTTTAACAGCTGAGGATTTTAAGAAAACTGACTCAGAAGGTGGTTTGGTGACTTTTAAGGATATTTTTCACGCATATTTTTCATAATCAAACACTTCTATCAATCTGAACTATCTCTTTAACTAATAAATATAAAAACACTCCTCTTTAGTAGTAAGCATGTACAATTCAACCTGCTATTATGTAAAGAATATAGCTTTGTGAAAACTTGTGTAAATAAACATGTAAAGTTGTGTCTTTAAGTTTTATCCAACAAAATGTATTTCTGGTCAAATGATCTTAGAATATGTTTATTATATAAATGCTGCTGGAACATTTTAACAGAAGGCGTTTTATTCACTGGTTTTCACGAGTACACGTGGGATTTTTAAAATCAAACAGGCCTGTTTGACTCTGAATATATTAGAGGTCTTTTTTCTTTATGCAGAAGCTCAGAACTGCAGGCGTTAAGTCCTGAATGTGACCATTTTTCAGATTTTTAACATGCTGATGGACTTTCACAGGAAATGGAGTTGCTGCATTGTGGAGACTTTTAATAAAGTAGTTGAAGATTTTGGCATTAACTTGGAGCTTTTCTAAACATTTTCTAAAAGTGAGCATCACCAGTTTAAGTTCTGTGATACTCTTTGCACCGTCTTTCTGCTAGCTATTTTTATAAATCAGGATTTTGTAGTCTATTTCTTAATATTTTCTGACCCAGAAGTTACTTCAACCAGCAAAACATTTAGAAAAAAAACAAGAAGGATTGAACTTTGTGAAGATTTAACTAAAAAACAACTCTGACTAGTTTTATATCCATTCAGATTTTTTTGTTAGCTCTCTGTGTTCCAGACCTGAAGCTACTTTCTGCTGCCTTGGAAAAAAGAAACAAAAAAGAACTATTTTAGTAATATTTCAACACAACTTTAGATCATACTAGACACTTTTTGGGGTTCAGGGTCTGAGATTACTCTTCTGTTTAAACTTTATAGAATTTTTGTGATTTATTTATTTTTTCTGGCCCAAAGGGACAACTTTTCCATCAAACTGTTAAAATTTAATTTCCTGCAAGATTTTCTGCAAAGATAACCAGTCAGTGCAGAAAATGAACCAAATTATTTGGAGTCACGGTTTGAATTACTGAAGAAAACATGTTGACTGAAGATACTTTATACTAGGATCAGATTGGTTGCTTTGACAAATGATGTTTTAAACACATTTTGGTTCTTTTAGTTTAGTTGAAGCTACAGGTATCACAGGTTTGTCCTGGTTAATGGTTTGTATATTTCTATTTGTATTAAAGTAAAACTCCTACTCAACATCCTGATGTTACTTCTGATTTTTGTTTTGATTTTGTGCCTTCAGGTCTCCTTACAGGACACAGCGGTGACATGGGCAGCAGATGTGATTTCTCTCCCTGTAGAGTGAACTCGGGAGACCTTCCTGGACTGCCAAACAGAAAATGACTCATCAAAATGGAGTCCGGGGCTCGGAGGACTCGGAGGCCTCCAAGGCTTTCGGTCTTGCCAACGGCGTGGAGCACGACGAGGCGCTGGAGGCCAACGACTGTGAGACGGAGGAGAGGGGGCAGGGCGGTGAAAGCAGAGCTGTAACAGGAGCAGTCACAGCTCCGGACGGCGGGTGGGGCTGGGTGGTGCTGGTTGCCACCATCCTGGTTCTGGCTTTGACTCTGGGGTTCCCCTCCTGCGTGGGGATCTTCTACACCGACCTGCAGGATGAGTTCCAGGCGACCAACAGCGAAACGTCATGGGTGCCCTCCATCATGACGTCAGTGCTTCATGCAGGAGGTAAAATCAACAGACCGCGAAGCTGAGCTGCGTTTTAGTTAAAGTCCAACCTCAGTAGGTTTCCTCATTACGTCCTAATTAACCTTCATGAGCTGTTTGTTCTTTTACATGCAGCTGAACTAAATGTCAAACCAGATTAAACTTAAAAGAATGAAAATAAAAATGATCAAACGTGTATTCACACCCATACTCAGTCATATCCTCCATATTTACTGTTTAGTTTGTACTGGAATGACCTCACAGGGTTGTGTAAACCGTCTTGTGTTAATGTGAAAGTTGAGAGTGGGAATCTGAGGGTGTTCTGAACCGTCTTGCTGCTGCGTTTCTGTTGGTTTAGACCAGATTATTTCTTGAGAAACTGCAGCCTGTTCATTTCCCACAACCCACTGGGATTGATGCAGGTTTAGATGAGGTGATCTTTACTTTAAAATGACCCCATTACTTCTAAATCAGTAAATCCATCCAGCTTTTCTTTGCTAATAATTAACAAAATTAGACTCCTGGACAGACCACACTCAAGCTTTTTGCTTTAAACAGATTTTACTGCGTATTGTTATTTGGTTTGATCAAATTGATGATAAATGTGTTTTATTTTGAAAAATGTCAAATTTATTAAATACTTGGGTCCCAATTCTGAGTCCATGAACAGCATTTTTTTAAAGATTGACGTTTCGAATAAGGTGAAAAATGAAGGTGGGCTGAGAATTGATCCCAGTGGAACACCACAAGTAAAGTTTTGACCTCTTTAAAATATTTTTCACGCATCTTAAAATATAATAAGTTCTTCAATTTATTTCACAGAAAAAAAATCACTTTGAGTCAGTTGAATGTCTCTAATGTGGATCATTAGTACATGTGTTTAGCATTAGTTTAAAAATACAGCAGTTTTTCATTTTCAGGACGATATTACAGGACAGGGACACGGCAGCAGTTTGTTTAAATATTTGTGTGAACAGGAAGTGTCACCAGAGTGCCGGACAGGTGTGTGGTGACGGACTATCTAATGTCAACTTCCTCCTTTTGTTGTCCTTTTAATGCTCTTTGTAAAACATTAAACAGGGTGGGAATCCATCGGCGAACAAGGGCATTCAAAGTCAAACCGAAAGATGGAGAACGTCAGACAAAGGATGAAATCACTTAAATAATATTTGTACTAGCTTCATATTTGCTTGTAGAAAGTCTGTTTTATAGTCGGAAGGTTTAAATTCTGATAAATTGTATTTTTTAAACTCTGCATGGATCTTATAGGTGCTTAAATCCTTGAATTTAATGAGTATTTTCAAGTTTTTGAAATGCTTAAATTTTAATAAAACATGTTTTAGCACATTGACATTTATATTTATGAAACAAGGAAATTAAATCCTCATTTTGAGCATATATGAACTGTTCATGTAAATCATCACTTATGTAACGTGCTGGAAAACCTTAAAGGCACGCTATGCAGTTTTGACTTGTTTTTAGCACCCCCTAGTGTCAGTTTTAAATCACTGTAGTAAAAACGTTAGCATAACCTAAATCTACCTGTTGAAGTGTCTCCTCAGCCTTCTTTGCTTTCTACTGGAGCGGTTCATCACTCATTCAAAGAAATCAGCTGTGTTACATGTAGTATAAGATTCAGAAATCAGTATCGACTCTGAATCAGAATCGGTTCATCTCTAAAAATGAACAGATGATTTTCACTAAAAGCTTTTAAAGCTGTACCTCTCAGACTGTTCATGTTTCTTCAGAGGTTAAAGCCATACTCAGTAGCCAGGTAAACAAACGAGGTCTCGCTAGCTATTTTACAGAAACACGTCTCGGTGCACTTACCCCTCCCGTCAGGTAAAATCCATACGCCAGCCTCCCGCGGACATGGGACCACGGTTTGCAAAGGTGACAAAGCAGAGTCTAACTCCAGCCGCAGAAATGTTCCCCCAGCTTTTCCTCTTTTCACCTCCAAACGTTTTTAGTTTTCTGCTAGCTGAAAAGGTGTTTTTTGTGGGGGACTCTGGTATTTTTATCTTAAAATGGAATCACCCGCCGGCTCTCTGTCCTACTTCTACTTTCACTTCCGGGATGTTCTGCCTCAAAATGTGTCCGGGCAGATTAATGCCAATCCAAGCAGTGAGGAAATGCGGCAGACAGACAGCTGGATTGTCCAATCCTATCGTTCGGTCCGAACGATAGGATTGGCTGAAGTTTTTAGAGAACTGCAGGACAACTACATTACTGATTTCTTTCATTTTTTTGTTTTAATCTCCACAATATATTTATAGCTATACTATGTTGGAACGTTGTTAAGAGGCTTTTTTTAAAAAACGTTAAAAGCTACATTGTTTACCTGGCTACTGAGTATGCCTTTAAAACATGAAAACTATTTGGTGGTTTTTAAGCTATAACGAGTTAAAACTGGTTTGTTTGTAGTCCAAACCAGTTCTCCCCTACATCGCCTGTGACACAAGTTGTTGCCCAATTGTAATCTGAGCTGAGTCCAAACAGAAAAATATGCTTTAAACGATTCAGTGTTTATTTCTGTTCACTGCAGTGCCTCCCAGCTCTTCTGTTTAACACTTTGTTCTCCAGTTTAGCAGAAAAATCTGTTTTTATACAAGTATATTCATATTTTTGTGATTTATGAACATTTATTCCTTTTTATGTATAGTTTTTTATATCAGAAAAGTCGTTTTCTCTCACCAGAACATTTAGTTCTGTTCATTAAATCATCTTCTCCTCCACATGCTGGAAACATGACAAAAACCTCACAGTTATCAAGCAGCCAAATCTCTATTAGTTTTTCGAATCATTAAAAGTTAATTAAATTATTCATCACACGTTTGTTCCTTCTGGTAAAATTTTAAATAGTGTCTCCAACAGCTGAATCAGTGGTGCCGAGGAGTCAAACAGTAACAATGTATTGCTCTATATTACATTGTTTTGTAATATTTAGTGACTTTAAAGTCAAATTAATTTTATGCAACCAGTTTAGAACTCTGAATTTCTGCCTAGATTGTTTTCTCATGACACAAATTGCATCACATCATTTTAAAGAGCATATTTTAAGTTAGACACTCCCTTAAACAAATGTTTAGAGAAATATAATAGAAACTTTTTCTGAATAAAAATTGACACAAATTCAGCTTATTTAGGCTCTTGGATTCGTTTTTGTGAGAATTGTCAATTTTTTCACCAAACCGGAAGTGACGACAGTTCAGGGAGACCGTTCGTTCTCTATATAGAAAACTGATCCACTGATCACTACTTGTGACGAGCAAAACAAACCCCCAGAGTGCCGTTATTTTATTACTTTATTACTATAGTGAGAAGTTATTTTATTAAGATAAAAAAAAAAAAAGATAAAAACAATCAGTCCTGTAAGGCTGTACCCTGTCGGTCCAGCTGTAGACCGTGACCCACCTCCTCACTTGGGTCTGGGTAAAATACCAGCGTTTAGCACCAGGTTTTGATCATCAGAGCTCCAAACATTGAGCTGCGTTCAGGTGGATTGTTAAGAAATGAAAGAGTTTATAAAAAGTTTCACAGGATGCAGCTAAACGGTTCGAGGCTGACCGAAACAGTGTCAGGTCAGGCTGGAAACCCCGCCGTGAAGCCCCTCTTGGGAGCCCCGCTGGGAACGGGAAGCCCCTCTGGAGAGCCTCACGGCATGGATTTACTGTACCCCGCCAGCCAGGTGAGGGTCAGACACCTGAAGGAAATGCTCTCATGAAATCGCGGACCGGTACCGGATTACGACCCACCACGAACCGTACCAAACCTGGCATGGAAACGAGACTCAAGTCTCCCCGTTAGCTCCTGTTAGCTGCTGCGTGCTAACAGCGGTTCCGGTGAATGGATCGAAGTAACGGCGCCTGTTTAGAGTCACACTGAATGTTTTTCGTCGGTATGTGGGACTCCATCACATCCAGTCCTGGACTAGACCAGGACCGCCGGGGTTTTTCGTCTGCAAACAGAAGTCACCGTTGACTCAGTGTCCTGACAGACTGGCGATTGGCATTCATAAACATAATAATTTATCATTTTTTATTAAAATGAATTCACACCGACTCGATTAAAGAGCGCTCTAACCTAAAACTAACAACTCATCGCCGACAGCGAGCAGGCAGCTGGCAGACTAGAGCGGTGCCAGTCTGAGATGTTAAAGTAGTTTAGCTTTAAAAAATCTAACACAATGATTAAAACAAGCATGTGTTACACAAACTCCACACAACAAAGGGCTCAAATGATCATATTTATGGGATTATTGATCGTACAGAGTGTTAAATTATCCTACAAATACTTTATTTATCTACATCAGACAACACTGTAAGCAGCGCCACCTAGCTAGGAGCTCCCTTAGCTGACGTCACAGGTCCACATATGGAAAAAAAAGCGTTTTTAGAAGCTTTGCAAAAAGGGGCACTTTGGACTAGAAAAATGGTTTAAAAAATGTATTGTAAAACAAAATACCCTCAATAAACATTTCAAATAGTATTTTTGGACAGAGTTTTATCATAATAATAAAAAAAAAAGAACTTAAAATATGCTCTTTAAGTCATAGAATCGGTTCATTTAAAGCAGATTTTTTTGGCCTAAACCTTAAAGCACACCGCAGTTTATTCAGAATTAAAACACAACAAGGTTCAGTTCTGGTTTTATCTGACCAGGAGGCCCACGGAGCACCAGGACTGAACTGTTGGTGGAACAGTCAGATTTCCAGAGGTTTCTCGTGGATTATCGAAGCAGGAATGCTTTGAGCTTTCAACCTGAGAGAAATGTGGACGGAACTTCAGGTTTATCTTCATTAAGCTGCACAAAGCCGCCACTTCCTTTCCAGTTTTCTGAGTCGAGGGATTAGCAGCAGCGGCCTGAAGGCAAACGGAGCACAAGGTCTGAAACAGACTGTGTTTACAGTGATGTTCCTCTGAGGACTGGCTGACTTTTATCTCTATCAATATCCAGCAGCTCTGTTATCCAAAACAAAATTAAACTATTAAATTTAAAACCCCTCCCAGTGACATTTACCTAAAAGTGCTCAGGCTTTCTAATACACTCTTCCTGCTCAGCCACATGTTATTTATGAGAAGCAGTCGGGACAAGGTGACCTATTCAAGATAGTAAAAAGGTTTGTGCATCATAAATATTGGTGATGATGTAAGAAAGTCCCACTAAACTGTCAGTTTTACAGAGTTGCAAACGTCATGCTGACTGAGCTGTACTCCCTGTAACCAGCAGGCTGTGAGATGATGTTACAGAGCAGACATATTTTCATGCCGGCTCTGCGTTTGCAGAAAGGTCATTCAGCTGGCGCAGATTACATCAGAACAAGTTCTGTGAACCAGGCAGCAGGATTAAGGGAACAGCCTCCCTGCCCCTATGGTCAGTGCCCATTTCAGTTGCTGTGTTTTAAACTAAGAGTATTATGTTTTGCTCTACAGGTCCCTTTTGTAGCGTGCTGGTGGACAAGTTTGGCTGCAGAGCGACGGTCATGTTGGGCGGAGTGCTGAGCGGGGTGGGAATGGCTGCCAGCGCGTTCACCCGCTCCATCATGGAGCTTTACATCACAGCTGGCGTTATAACAGGTCAGCAAACATCACCCAGCTGACAGCTGCTGGTTTTCACACACCTGTTCACAGATCAGAGACCACCAGGTGGAGAAAGTTCATTTAAGTCTAATCGGATTCATGGAAACAAAGGAACTTTCTTCTAAATAATCACATAATTCCAAGTACTTAATCACAGAAAATGTTTGCTACCTCTGCCAGTCATTTCATCTGAGCCTTAAGGTCCCAGGGTGCCATTTGTCTCTGGATATTTACACATTTATCTATAAAAGCTCAGTCAGTTGTATTGATTTTAGTGTAAAATTGTAAAAGATCAAATTTTTAAATAACTGCGTCCGTCCTTTTTCACAGGACTTGGGTTCTGCTTCAGCTTCCAGCCGGCTGTGACCATCCTGGGACACTACTTTGTGCGCCGCCGTGCGTTTGCCAACGCCATGTCCTCCACCGGCACGGCCTTCGGACTGTGCACGCTGCCTTTCTTAGGAAACTACCTCCACACAGAGTTCGGCTGGAGGGGAAGCTTTCTGATTCTGGGGGCCGTCCTGTTGAACTGCTGCGTTTGCGGAGCTGTGATGAGGCCGCTCTACTCCAAAAAGCATCGCGGCCAGCCTCTGATGGACCACAAACCTCCGTCAGACCAGGAAGATGAAAGAAAACAAAAATCGAGGCTGAGGACGGTATGGAACTATGTTGTATCTTCCCTGAGCAAACACATGGCGTTTGATCAGCTCTGTAACAACCGGCGTTACTGTGTTTACGCCATTGGCATCACCTTAATGATGCTCGGGTTTGTGGTGCCCTTGGTGTACCTGGTTCCTTACGCCACGGCGCACAACATGGAGCCGAGTCAGGCTGCACTGCTGCTCTCCATCCTGGGGATCGTCAACATCGTGGTGCGGCCGCCATTTGGCGTCATATTCAACATGCCCTGGTTCAAAGGGCGTCACATTTATGTGTTCGCCTCAGCTCTGCTGGTCAACGGACTCAGTAACAGCATCTGCTGCTTTGGGGCTGGCTTCCCCGTACTGCTGATGTACGTGATCACCTACGGGCTTTCCATGAGCGTGGTGGGCTCCCTGATGTTTACCGTCCTCATGGATATCCTGGACATGAGCCGCTTCCCGTCCGCCCTGGGCCTGCTCGCCGTCATGGAGAGCGTCACGCTGCTAATTGGACCACCACTGGCAGGTAAACTCAGAGCGATTTAGAACACAGATACCAGAACCTGACCTCTGGTTCTCTACACCACGTTGTACTCCTTCACTCCATCATCAGAAGGAATGTTTCACATCATGTTCAAGTTTTACCTTCCATTAAGTGGTTGGATCCCACTAAACCAGTTCAAATGGCTCAAAAATACAATTTAGATTCATCACAGCACAGAAGAAAACCGCTTTATGACACACATTAAGAGGAATGCTGATTCTGATGAGCTTAAAAACATAAACCAACAATCTAACACATCAGTTCTTAAACTATTCAACGTCTAACCTTGAAAATAAAAACAACAGCAAAGGGTTAGAACCCTAAACACACCCGCTGATTGTTGAATTGAAGCACAAAAATGTCTCATCTTACTGTTAGTAGAACCTAATTAATCTGGTGGCATTATTAAAGCTGTAAAAACGACCAAGTATTGGAAAAACAAGGTCTGGACCTGAGGGTTTCATCTGGTGTTTCTACAGACGGAGAGCAGCTTATTGAACAGGTTCTGAGACAGACCAGGCGCCCTCGTGGACTTTAGACCAGGTTTTGTTTGTTTTGATCATTTCTTCAGTTTCTACTGATTGTAAAGAATTTTTTTCTTAAAGCATTTTTAGTGCAGGTGATGAAATTTACAACTGTGCAGAGGTGAAGGTGAAACTCTCAAACTCAAGTTGTTATGAAGCTTTAAAGTCATCAGCTGTCAGCGTGGTGGTGGAGGGTTGAAGATTTGGGCCTTTTTTTGCAACCACAGGACTCATTAAGTCCACCTTAAACTCCTTTGTAGATCAAAGTTTTTTAGTAAGATGTGAGTCCATCTGTCCAACAGCTAAAGCTTGGATCGAACCGGGTTATAAAACATGACAATGATCCCAAACAGCAGCAGATCCAAAACAGAACGACGAATCAAAGTCCAGACCTCAGCCTGACTGCAATGCTGCAGCGGGACCTTCAGAGAACTGAACATCTGCACGTCTGATGGTTGGAAGTGCTTTTTGTTTGCTTGTGTTGTAGAGTTAAAGTTGCTTCACCTATAAATTAATAACGAGCTAATAATGCAGGACTCTGACAGAACAGCTTATTACTGAGTCGCTGTGAACTAGCAGCAACTAAAACCCAGCAGCAGACAATAAAACCAGAGCGCCACCTGTCTCCAGCTGAACATGGCTCTACTTGTGTGTTATGTAAGTGTGAAATAGAGAGGAATGTTTAGGTTGTAGGCCAGTTAATGAGAGAATGAAAGAAAGTTATGGTTGACTTTGGAGGAGTGGGTTTGATTGTCATCAGGGTGTGAGAGGGAGCGAGGATCTCCTGTCAGGACTGCGTTATGCTCTCTGTGTTTGTCTGGCTGCTTCTTTATGAGCGATGATGTAACCGGAGTAACGAGTCGTCACAACAGGATCAGTTTACTCATCCAGACGACCTGCCTTTCAACGGGAGGTCAATAATAACTGGAAACTTATCTGCTCGGCTTCGTCTTTCTTTCTGGAGCTGAATGACTAGTTATTTATAAGAAACGTGTATAAAAAACAATTTGACTTTTAGTTCACATGTCAAATTTGATTCCAGATTCAGAATAAAACAGGAAGTAAAGTTGGCACATTTAACAATATACAGTTATTTGCTAGTACTTTGTATTACATATTTTTACATTTTTGCTGTGGTGCCCAAACTTTTGTCAACATGGACCAAAATAGTCAGCCTAAAGTAAAAGTCAGCCATCTTTATTTGTCCATATTGATATTAGCACAAGTCACACAGAGGACTGAAGTTATGGTTTTGACGTCTATCAGTTATTTAACTACAGTGAGGAGCGTACCTGCTGGTGACATCACTCAAAGTGGGCGGAGACTGTATACACAGGAAGAAGTCATCTGGCCAAAGCGGTGATGTTTGTTAGTTTATGGTGTTTATGATGCTGCAGCATAAAGAAGCATAGTAATTTGGACGTTGTTCAAATAAAACAGACTAAATAAATGCTGTCATGCTAAACTGTATAAGTTCACAAACGGGTAGCGTTCCAACACATCTGTATACATTATTTTCTGCAAGAATTGCTTGAAATACCTTAAAATTGCCGGCAGCGTCTCTCCTGATCTGACTAGTCATGACCATGGTTCTGGTAGAGAACTACTTCCTGTGTCTAGAGACTCCACCCACTTTGAGTGATGTCACCAGTGTGTGTTATCTTTACTGTAGATAAATGTCTGATAAAACATCCCTTTAATAATTGTTGTCCTGTCAGTCTTTTTTAGGGAATGTTGCAAAAGTAAATAAAAGTCAAATATCTGACAGGACTGTTGTTTATTTCCAGGAGTCCTTGTGGACAGAACAGGAGAGTATTTCTACGTCTTTATTGCCTGCAGTGCCGTGGTTGCCTCCTCCGCCGTGTATCTCATGCTGTCGTTCTGCTGGCTGGATAAGATGGAGAAGGAGGCGTCAGATCAGGGTCGGCTCTCCTCTCTGCCCGACCCGAAGGGACCCACAACCCACGGCTCTCCTGGCTGCCGGTACCGCAGCGTGCCCACAGAGGGAGACAAGGAGAAGACCTCGTCCAACGGAGCGGAGTATCACACCAGCGTCTGAACCCGACCACTGTGTCACCGCTAACGAACACCACGCTTCGGTTAACCGTTGCAGGTTATTCAGAATGTTTGCAGGAACTCGTTAACTAAATATTCTGAAGAGTTTGCACCGTTTGATCGAAGTTACTTACCAAAATGAACAGATGTGCACTTAACAATGTGATTGTACTGTTTATTGTCAAATGCTGCAGATCTCATAAACACACAATCCATCACACACTATCGGAGTTAATCGAGCCAAGAAGTTTATAAAAACATGTTTGCTGCAATCATGACTTTTCTTTTTCTATCGAGTATGTTTGAACCACGTTTGAAGTGGGAGCTGCGTCAGACTGAGACCTTTGTTTACTTGTAAACAAATCTCCAAAAACTAAAATCAACAAAGATTTTCCATCAAAACCTGACAAAGTGCTAAATGGAAAACTTTAGCTTTATTTATATTTTTGCACAAACACTTTGTTCTTTTTGAATCTGTAGATAAAACCTTTATACCAAAACAGAAGCACAAGAAATATATTTAAATTATTTATTTAAGAAACAGATGACTTTATGAACGTTGACATCAGAGCCTCCCCTAACTAAAATAACTTTGAGCAATTGTCCAAAATCAGCTTTAAACCCACAGCCACAAAGATCATTTAATTATTAAAAGCAAACCCTCCAGGCTTTGCGGTTTTCCTTAAAATTATTTTTTAACATTTTGGGGAACATTTTTAGATTATTATTGGTTTTGGTTTTTGCATGAGATTTGTTAATTGTCTGTCAGAATAATTCATAAAATCACCAACTGGAGACATTTCCATCATTTTTTATATTTTCCTGCACATCAAGCTGAACAGTTTAGTCACTTCTAGTTTATTTATAAGACACTTTTGAGTCACAAAGGTGCAAAAAATAAAATCAGCACATCTTGTCACTGTTAGTTTAGCTTTTAGTCCTACATGGAACAGTGCCTTCTACATATGGTGTGTTTGATGATGATGATGATTTCATGTCAGGTTTTTTTGTTTTGAAATTATCTCTGAGGTGAAGCTATGACTGTTTACAGGATGCTGGGTCTGAACACTTTATTTGAAGGATCAACACCAACACACCTCTGGTTAAAATAACTAGAAATACCTACTTTCACCAGCTGTGTTGGACTTATAAATGTATTTCTTATCAGATGATTTCTTAGCTACCTTTGGAGGCTTGTCTTGCTGTATGCCAAATTATATCTATTATAAATTATTTATATGACTGGGGGGAAATAAATGGTGAAATATGAAATTGTCTTTGGAGGGTTCTTTTTTTAAATTGTGGAAAGGCAGTTTATAAATGACCTCAGAAGTCCGAATGCTGAGGTTTGCCCAGGTTTATTCGTTAATGTCTCACCAAGTACAGTCAACATAGATAAGGCTCCATCATATAGAAACATTTGAATTATTTTTTAAATACAGGAAGTATCAGGTTTTTACCCCTCCAAGCCAGAACACATCTGAAAACAGATTTTATGAGTAGTTCTGACAAACGTCAAATAAATTACATTTGACACCATAAAATGATGTATTTTAATAAAAACAAATACTTATACTTACATTACACATAAATAAATCTCTCAAATGTTAGTCATAACCAAGCATAATGAAAAATAATTTAGAGGATATCCTACAGATATTAGTTTAGTATTTTGCTCTACACATCTGTGTAGATAATTATTCTATGCTTTTATTTTGAAAGTGACCAGAAAATTCTTGTTCCTCAAAAAATGTTAAATGGCCCCATCTAGTGGCTGCGGTGTAAACAACGAGCCTACGTTTAGCTTCTTTAAGCGTCAAAAACCGACACTTAAAAATCTTTATTTTGTGTTGTAGAACAAATTAATTTTGTCTTAAATGAAGGAAGGGTGTAATATTATACTATTATGTTTTTTTCCGCGTTGTACAAATATCAGTCAGTCTGGCGTTTCTGCACTGAAGGTAAAAGTGAAACTGAAAGTTTTAATCGAGAAGCCAGTTAGCTAGCAGGGAGCTGTTCAGGGGCTGGTGGCAGAAACGGTAAGTTTTAGGTCCTATAACCTTTATATGTTAACCATTCAATGTGTCACTAGTTTTATTTATTAAGCAGCAGACAGAAAATTGGAGTAGGGATGCTGTAATGGTGTAAAACTGGTCAAAGCTAGCTAACGTGTAGCAGGAAGTGGTACAAACATGGAAGAACTGAAGCGACACTTTTTAATACATAAAGATTTTACAACCATTCGAGAAACTGCATTTATGTTTGCAGCAAAAGAAACTCGGTTAACGTTACATAGTTATTGCAACACATTTGAAAAAGTCTTGTATTAATGTGGTTTTTTAGGTATAGCTTACACCTGTTCACAATCTGTTAAAACTTGAAATTGTAAATTGTGACACTCAAAGCAACATAGAGTAAATAAGATCCATATGTATCATTTGCTTTGAGTGTCCAGGTGATCCACATTCAACAATAAAGATTTAAAATGAGATAAATAAATATGACCTATTGGTGCAGCTGGATTAAACAGTTTTGATGAAGAGAGTATTTGATTTAACTAAGACTGTTTCTAATAGAGTGCTAAAACTAACCATCATTTGAAAAATTCATTTTGTATTTACTCAGGTTATCTTTGTCTGATACTGAAATTTTGTTTGCTGCATTTATGAGTTGGCAAAAACAAGAAATATGTAAGAGGGCAAATACTTATTCACAGCACTGTTTCCTTGTTGTTTTTTTACACCTTTACTTTTTAGTTGAGCACAGGAACATGAGTGTTCATCAGGTATCTTGTAGCAGGAATATTCTGTATAACAAACTTCAACAGATGGTAGATAATGATCAGATTTTAAGACTAAGAGTTTATGTAAAAAAAAAATCAGCAATTTGTCTGAGCTCAAAGTCAATAGAATGATTCTTTAAACCTTATCAATTAAAATAAGTACAACTTATATGAAGTAAACAAATGTGAATATTAGTTGTTTCAGGATCTGATTCTGTTTCCTGCAGTTGGACCATCCACTACAGGAAGATGAGGGATGTGGTGACATACGGATTATGCATCATTCTTCTCGACGTGGCCCTGAGTTTGGCCCAGTGGGCCGAGCTGCTGCTGATGAAGCGCTCCAGCTTTGGTGGACTTCCAGGAGTGTGGGCTTTTAGCCTGATAAAGTGGATTTGTCTACATGTTTTTACCTCTGCGCTGACAGATGGAAAGCTGCGGTCTGTGATCTGCAGATTCACAGCTCTTCTCTGCCTTCTTCCTCCAGTGTTTGAAACTGGAAGGGTCTTTATGGCGCCTCCATCGGAGCCTTATTCTGTACCTTCTCCTAACCTCAGCATGCTGATTTTGGGAGCCGCGTCCTCTTCGGTGGCCTGTGTGTTTTGGGAGAATTGGCTCAGTGGGAATGGAAACGGGGAGAGCAGCAAACTGGATACTAAACAAATTCTTATGAGAGTGCTGACATACTTCAAACCAGACACACTTTATCTGATTGCAGCTTTTGGTTTCCTGATCTTAGGAGTCGTCTGTAAGTATAAAAAACTGATATTTCATATCCAACATTACTAGTAAATGTGAATCTAGTTTGTCTTTCCTAACAGGTGATACCTACATCCCCTTGTATCAGGGGAAAGTAATTGATATTATCAGCGGTCAAGAGCTTCAAGCCGGCTTTGGTCATGCGATTGGATGGCTAGTGTTTATTTCAGTTGGAAGGTAGTGAAATTAAACAATTTGTAATTCCATAAGAACCTATTCTAGTCACTTCTAACCTGTCTGAATGTTTTTCCATCCATCCTAACAGCGCAGTGTTCTCTGGGATGAGAGGAGGCATTTTCATGTGCACGCTGGCCAGACTGAACAAAAGACTGAAGCACCTTCTGTTTCAAAGCCTGCTGAAGCAGGAGGTGCACTTCTTTGAGGAGAACAATCCAGGTGAGAAGACTAAATTAACATGTCTGAAGTTTCCTGTAAAATATAGAGAAATTACGTGTTGTTGGAGAGGTTGTAAGTAGTTTCTACTCCACCAGAACCTTTTAGTCTGATCTTTTTGTTTTTCACCATCCAGGACGACTTTCCTCCCGCCTGCACAGTGACGTGGACAGGATGGGACGCACCGTGGCGCTGAATGCTAACGTAGCGGTTCGCAGCACAGTGAAAACCGTCCTCATGCTCAGAGTGATGCTGGGCCTGTCCTGGGAGCTCACGCTGCTGACCTGCATAGAGATGCCACTCCTGGCAATAATTCAGAATAAATACATCAACGTGTCCAAGGTGAGGAGACTGGAGCAGTGGTTCTGACGGATCACCTCCTATTGTTTTATTAGAATCTTTTTTTCTGTTTTTATTTTAGGAGCTGAAAGAACAGACTCAGGAGTGCCACGCTCAGAACAAAGACCTGGCCTCTCAGACGCTCAGCGGGATTCAAACCGTCCGCAGCTTCAACGCAGAGGAACATGAACTGAGGAGGTATCACCTGGCTCTGGATGAGCTGCTCGCCATCAAGAGGCGTTCAGGGATATACAGTGCAGTCTATCTGTTCATACGAAGGGTAGGAGGAGTTAATGTAGCGTTTTATTTGAGGTCATTTTTATGTTGGTTTGAATATTTCCTCTGTTTCCTTGCTCCATCCAGATGGTTTCTCTGGGTATAAAGATGGTCATGTTGATTCAGGCCCGGAGTCTCATCTCCTCCGGTCGGCTCAGTATCGGTAGTCTGGTCTCCTTTTTCTTGTACCAGAAGCCCATGTCAGCCAACTTAAGGGTGGGCAGCCAGAGACTATTTTATATATTTGTGTTCTATTACATAAGGAGCGTTTTGTTGATAATTACCTTCGTTTTGTCTCAGGAGATCATGTACTGCTATGGTGAGACGGTGTCCACAGTTGGAGTCATTTCCAAAGTGTTGAGTTATCTTGATCGGACACCAAAGTGTAAGGAGGAGGGAGACTTGGCTCCCGAGAAGCTGGAGGGAAGAATCGTTTTCCAGAACGTCACCTTCAGTTATCCGTCGGCTCCACCAGACAAACTAGCTCTGAAGGTAATCCGAGTTTCTGTCCTGCTGCTTGTTCAGTGGATTTGGGACGGAGGGATCACTGCTGCTCTGATGTTTCCTCCTCAGTCGATCTCATTGGAAGTGCAGCCAGGAAGGATCACAGCTCTGGTGGGTCTGTCCGGCAGCGGAAAGACGTCCTGCGTCAGCCTCCTGAAGAGGCTGTATGAACCTCAGGAGGGTCAGATCCTGCTGGATGGAGAGCCGCTGCACCACTACAACCAAAAATACTTTCATCAGAAGGTACAGATGGGTCAATGACAGGTTTAAACCCCTCATGCAATGTTTACTAAACGATTAGTGATGACTAAAGATGATTGGTGAAAAGGAACAGCAGCAGATAAATCCATCCCAGAGTTTGAACTAATTCTGATGTGTTTGATCTCGTATCTATGCAGGTAGCTCTGGTTTCCCAGAATCCCGTTCTGTTTTCTGGTTCCTTGAGGTCCAACATTGAATATGGTCTGAAGAACTGCACGACTGAGGAGGTGAAAGAAGTGGCAAAGAAGATCAACGCACATGACTCCATATCTGAAATGGAGGATGAATACGACACAGATATAGGAGAGGGTGGAGGCAAGCTGGCAGGAGGACTAAAGCAGAGCATCGCCATCATCCGAGCTCTGGTTCGAGACCCACGGGTCATCATTCTGGACGAGGCCACCAGCAAACTGGATGTTAACGCAGAGCAGGTGGTAAGTAAAACATGATCCTAACAGAGGAAGGAAGAACTATTTGAGTTAAGAAGACTTTTATCAAGTGCTGTGACATAATCCTGATTATCACCAAAGGTCCACAGAATTTAGTCAGTTTGGGCTTTTTCGAAGCAGGAAGACATTTGATCACCTGAGAAGAGGCTCAGGCTTATTATAAATACCACATCATTATTATTAATAATACTATTACTATTATATAAATCTTTTTTGTGTAATATCAGGTTGATATTTCAGTAAAATAACCAGTCTGAGTCCTGATCAGACCTGTAACCTGCTACGTTGTCTCTCTCTCAGGTGCTGAAGGAGGTTCTGGCTCGCGGCCGGACGGTTCTGATCGTAGCTCATCAGCTCAGGATTGTGGAAAACGCCGATCACATCATCTTCCTGCAGGACGGGTCGGTCCAGGAGGAGGGAACACACGAAGAACTGATGAGAAAGAAAGGATGTTACTATCGTTTAAAGGAAGAGCTTTTCTCTGAAAGCAGCTGAAGAAAACCTGTTAAAGCAGAGTTTTGTTTGAATCACAAACGTGAACATTTGCCTTGTGTACAGGTATTTTATTACAAAGAGGATCTACTGTAAATGAAGGGTGGACGTCGGAGTGGAAACACAAAACTGAAGTCTGGTGACACTACAGATGGGATCTGATGGGTCGTGATCTTCTTTTATTCTGATGTTTTTTTAATGTACTTATTAAAACCGTTTTCAGCAGAAAATAAATGAGATGTTTGATGTTTTTCAGATATGTACATATACATGTGTATATAAATAAATAAATGAATGATGAATATATAGATATAAGGAAGCAGCCATCAGCTCCAAATATGGCTAAATCTGGGTGGATTTTGTGCTGATTTGTCCTTTTTTTAACCCTTAGCAGTGGATTAGCAGCGCCCCCAGCTGGTCGGGGCTATAATATGACACAAATCATCGTAATCGAGCAGAAGGATCAAGGTTCGGCCGTCTGAATCCTCCCAACCTATTCCAGAAGGTTTTAGCTCCGTGATTCTGCAGGAGGGTCTTCAGTCCGGATCTTCAGACCTGCTCCTGGACCTTTGTGCACCGGAAAGGTGGAGAGCTGCTGCAGGATGATCCCAACTTTCTGTTCTCAGACTTTGTGGAAAAACTCCGTTTTTCCGGCAGCTCTGAAGGCTCTACGTAAACCGTGGACACGTCAACCAGGACTCCCTGCAGCTACTCGGTGAGAAAAACATCTCAATCCAGGATTTATTGGAGCTAAACCCAGAGGAACCTCTGAGGACTCTGCGAGTCTTTCTTTACATTTCACTGCTTTACAGACCTTAACTTGACTAACTGCTCCATAAACTTTCCTTTCTGCTGCTGAAGCAGCTCCTGTTTGTTATGATGCAACCTGCAGGATTTAAATGAACAGATTTAGAGATGTTTACAAAGTCATAAAAATCAGCTGCAGACGGGAAGGACGGGTGGAGTCAAGCAAACCCACAAACACTTTAATGTATCCTGTTACCTCTGCATGCTCAGCTTTCTCAGCTCTAGAGATCACTCTGCTTCTTTTACCCAGGAGCTATGAAGATTATTAAAATAACTCACTAACTTTAGGTTCCTGAAAAAAACTAGTTTTGTTTTGCTTGCAGCAGGCAGCAGATCATCATGTAGTAAAATCCCACTATAAGTTAACTCTTTAAAGGACTGTTTTACACACAAAAATGATTTTAAAGCCAAAAAATTAATAAATACACTTAAAACCAAAAGTAATAAAGTTTTAAGTTAGAAATGGACAAACCTTTAAAAAAAAAAGTTAAATAGATTAAATGTAACACTTTAAGGGTGCTCAGTGAAATGCTTAAGGGCTTAGATTGGATTTTTATTTATTTTTTACTTTAAAAAATGTTTGTACTTTAAAAACTTTGTTTTTTGTTGTGAAGGCCTCACCTGTTTTGGTCAATAACTGTTGAATCAGCTACTAAAACAGCATTTCTGTGTTTTGCTCATGTTAATCAGCTCTGGTAAGGTTGAACTGGACTGACTAAAAGATCAGTTGTACGTCTAATGATTATTTTCTTAGAGTTAAAATGATCAACAGACACAGAGGTGTAAACATTGCTGTCTTTTCCCATTTCGACAGCAGGTGCTCATCTTAGAGGTTTAGTTTTTTTTTTTAACTAAAATAAGAAAAATGTCTTCACATTTCTCTGTACTGTCTCTTTAAGAACAGAAGGACCCAGTCTGCTCTGATTGGTCAGAAATGATGGCATCAGACAGCTGCACAGGTTTTGTTCCAAGCACAAAACTAACTGATAGGCAGAGTGATAACATGCTAAAGTACGATAAACACATCATGTTTTATGGAAATACCGTCAAGTGGTTCTTAGAAATGATTGTTTTATCAGTTCAGGAGTTTTCTCTGAAGAAATGAGGAGGTTTTAGGTGTAAAAACAGGTATCATTTATTATGAAAGAAAACACAGAGTTTGTTGTTATGAACCATCTTTTTATTTAAAATCTTTAACAAGATTTATTTGTTGCATTAAAAAACTGTATTTTTTATTTTTTTTTTTTTAGAATTTGTAATACTTTGCTTAAATATTCAACTAGATTGGTGTTTCCCAAACTCTTCAATAACTCACAAAACCATTAACCTGTCAAAGATTTACAACCCAATCAGGCATGTTCAAAGTGCGGCTCAGGGGCCACATGTGGCCCTCAGAGTGATCTTGTACAACCCTCTACTGGTCTTGGGCCTTCTTATCTCCCAGAACTGCTGTTACCATACGAACCTTTGTGGTCTCCTTGTCATCCATAACGTTAGAACACATAAGAGCAGCCAGGAGGCGGTACAGAGAGAGGACGGATACGCTGACCCCAGGAGGATGTGGCAATGTCTGGACCACATCACAGACTTCAGAACCGGCTCCAGAACCACCACCATCAGCCTCCCAGACGACCTCAACACGTTCTTGCCTCTCACCCCGACAACATCACCCTGAAGTTTGCTGACGACACTGCTGTGATTGGACGTATCACAGGCGAGGCGGCCTACAGGAGGGAGGTGGCCATACTGGTGACATGGTGCGATGCCAACAACGTCACTCACAACACTGACAAGCCCAAGGAAATGATAGTGGACGGAGAGGAGACCTCATCAGCCACTGCTTATCTGGGACCTTGAGGTGGAGAGGGTGAGCAGCTTGAAGTACCAGGGGGTCCACAAAGACTGTGAGCAGAAGGTATTTATCGACACAGTTGTCAAAACAACCGCGCCGTCCACGGTCACAGTTCTGAAACTGGAATGACCTGACCTCAGCATGAGATCAAAAACACCTCACCAAATCCTTTTTCTTTTGTTACTTTAGCAAATATCAACATTCAGTCAAATGAGGAACTGAAACTTGCGGTGCTTCCTTCAGGCTCTCGCTGCCCTGAGGAAGAGGGCCTCCCGGATCACATGGGATGTCTCGGGTTCAATGTGGTTTCTGAAACTTTGAAGTTAGAAATTAAAAAAATAATAAGAGTCTGAGTCAAACTGTAGCTTTAAAAGATTTTTATATTTCATGTTTTAGAGCTCCTTTATATTCACAAATGACCATAGAGATAAAGTTACTGAAGCATAAATTACAACGGTTGTTGGAAGTGTTGAATTTTTAGCAGCTCTCAAACTCTTTGAGTGTGTTTATTCTTCGTGTGAAGACGTCCTCTAAGACTTGTTTCCTCTCCAGTTTGATCCACGTGGACCATCCACCCATCGTCCCCACCCTCACCACCAGCTACGTCCACGGCACGTCGTCCACGGCGTTCCTCTGCGATACGGTGGGAGAGGCCCTCCAGAAGGCGGCGGAGCGCTGGCCCGACAGAGAGGCCGTGGCCTTTCTGCAGGACGGAGTCCGCAAAACCTTCGCAGAGTTTCAAAAAGATGTGAGTCATGTCTGTAACAGATGATTCTCCAGGACTTCAGGGTTAATGATGTACAGGTTCATGTTCTTTACTTATTACTCCATCTCACTATGTCATGGAAAGACTTTGGTCTCTGAGTCAAAGTGACTCTGAACAAAGCAGCCTGACCTGCTAAATGGACATGTTATTATTTAATTAAACCTTTATTTTAAACCGATTGAGATCAGTTACCTCTGTCATTAGAGTTTCTGGATGTCACTGGATTGTGACATTGTGAATATTCACAGCCAGCTGTCACACAGCCGCCTGCGTTAAGCGACTCCTCTGGGAGACCAACGTCTGTTTTAGTTCAGTGACCTTTCAGATCAGCGTTCAGGTGGCAACTCAAACGGCACAAAGAGCAACAAAAAATCAATTCTTTACGCTGTCAGAAACATTTACAGCCTGAGCTTTACGTGTTGTTACTGATTTACTAAAGTTTATGAAGTTTTTTTTACTGACTGCAGCTTCTGTCTCAAACATGAATCCAGGATTTTATTGTCTTCAGCTCTGGATGTTAATCCCCTGTAGGTGGACGAGGCTGCTGCAGGACTTCTGGCCCTCGGGCTCAGGAAAGGAGACCGGCTCGGCATGTGGGGGCCCAACACTTATGAATGGCTCCTGTTCCAGTTTGCTACAGCTAAAGCTGGTATTATTCTGGTGAGTCGGAGCCAGAGGGGCCCCTCCAGCAGACTGAGGCTGCACAGATCTGTGGTTCAACTTAGTGGAGTCGTGGAAGTTAGCGCTCTGATCATAAACAGATTCAAATATAAACCGTGTGAAGGAAATGGATTAACTGAACCCTCAGGGATGTTTATTTGCTTGGAAATGTTTTCGATGATCTCGTTTCACAAAATGTGAGACTACTAGCACCAGTAGGCTGGACCTCTATTGAATTAGTTCAGTCACCTTTTAAGGGGGTAAATATTTATGCAATCACTTATTTACTGTAATGTTTAATTTTATTTATTAATTGTCTTTATTTTGTAGAGATCAAATTTGGTCAAAGAAGTCAAATAACATTCGTGATTGGTTTAAAAAAAAAAAAAACAATAAAAAGATGAAACGTCCTAGAGTACTCTTTAAAGGGACTGTATGTACTTTTATTTCTACGTCTTGCTGCGGTTTTACTTTTATGTTTTCTAAATTTGGACTTTTTAATGAGATAAATGAACTCTCCTGATGTCTGAGTGTAAAGGTTCAGAACAAGAGCTCCGAGTTGGTTAATAAATGAAGTTTGTGGTGATTTAACTCAGAATGTGACCAAGAAATGTTTGAAAATACACTAAATATATCTTCAGATAGAATATTTTGTGTCCGTTCTCCACACATTCTGTGATAGTTTGGTGAAAATAGTCTTTAAGAACTGAGTGATCCTGCTGTTTTTAATTATGTAATTGAAGTTTAAATAGTTTAGTCTCTAAAACCACAAATACTGACTGAAACATGATGGTTTGGGTCTTTTTATGACCTGGTTATGATCAACCTACAGGTATTGTTGCTACCTGGAAACACTGCTAATCAAACCAAATATTTAGTTGTTTTGATCTTTTTGAGGAACTTTCCTGTTCTTGTTCCAGGTGGCTGTGAACCCAGCGTACCAACTGCAGGAGGTGGAGTTTGCTTTACGAAAAGTGAGTGATTTTACTGAAACGTTTTAATGTTTTTGACCCAGAGAATTTGTATCATGTTAAAATGAACCTGCTGCTTGGGTTTCCCCCCCCCCCAGGTTGGCTGTAAAGCTGTCGTTTGCCCCAAAGAGTTTCGAACTCAGAAGTACTACGACATGTTGAGCAAAATCTGTCCTGAAATCAAGTCGTCCACTCCAGGAGACATCAGGAGCGCCAGGTACGGTGTTTAGTCTGCAGTTTAGAGTTTTATCTGAGAAGAATTCATCTCTAGAGCTTTGAACGAGAGCAAAAGCACATATAATATTGTTATTTATATACATATTACATTTGAAACATGCATATTATTTAATAAATGATGTCATTCTGGTCTTATAGTTGTTTTTTACCCAGATACTGAACAGAACTGACAGACAAAAGGAACAATCCTGCAGCTTTTTAATAAATAAAACTGTATTGTAAGAAGAAAATAGCTGAAACTTGTTCTTAAGCTCTCAGTTTCTACGTCTCACCTTACAGGTAGACCCACCTTTCACTAGAACTAGTCCCTCGCTGTCCAAACAGGATTAGTTGGAACAAAAGTTTTTACATAATTTAACCTCTCCTCCATAATTTGCTTAATATTGTCCAAATAGTGGAGCAGCTAATTATTTTATAGAAGATGAACGATTGAATGATGACGTTGTGATCAGACCTGAATAGCACAGCTGTTTGTGGGTTTTATTACTTTAATCTGCTTTTTGAATCCTTAAACAAAGCAAACCGGCTCTAGTTTCATTCCTCTTGTTCAGATTAAACACCCCATAAGAATGCTCGGGTATTTAAACCCTTGTGAGGTCATTAGTTCTTTGAAAATCATTGAAGTGGATCATTAACCAGTACAGCCATCTGTCAAAATCTCTGCACCGACTGTAAGGCTATATCCAGGACCATTCCAGGAGTATCAAATAAAATATCAAGCGCTTATTTTAGAAGGTTTATTTTAACTTCCTGCATTTATTAGATCCTTATACTAGAATAAGTTTTAGTTTAAATATCTAACAAAACACTGAATGTCTACAAAGAACATCCAGGGGCATTAGGAACGCCTCCCCTCAAGGCTCTGGAGATGTTCTGCATGCCTGACCTTTGACCTATTTATATAAGGTTTCTTCTTACTGAACACACACACACACACACACACACACACACACACACACACACACACACACACACACACACACACACACACACACACACCAGCTGCAGAGCACAGAATAATCTGTTTGGATCAGTCTAGTTCCTGAAAATTATTCCTAACATCTCAAAACTTCAGAAAGACATCAAACTTCCTGTCAGAAATCTGTGAGAAAAGCTCTATTTACCTTTTAATGACCTCTGACCCACATCTGTGTCTGTTTTGTGTCTCCCCCACCCTAAAGGCTCCCAGAACTCCGCTCTGTGATCATCCTGGATGGTCGACAACCTGGAACGTTTAGCTTTGAGGACGTGATGCAGGCGGGCAGCAGCCGGTTCACACAGCAGCTGCAGGAGCTGCAGAAGAAGATCTTGTTTGACGACCCGATTAACATCCAGTTCACTTCGGCAAGTCAAGTCCAAGTTTATTCATTAAAAAATAACCTTATGTCGACCAAAGTGCTGAACAAAAGCAGAATTCACAAAAGCAGCTCTTAATGAAATACAAGAAAAACACACACACATATGTTACACCTGCTGTGGAGTCTCCAAGAAGAGCATCAGCGCACAAAAAACAGAGCATTCTGGCCTGAAGTAGTGGTGAAACCTCACAACAAACAGTAACGCAATGAAACACAAGTCAATTCTAGAAAAAATACAGATCAATCCAACAATTTACAGAGAATAAATTAGACAAAAAAGCACACAAAGTTGCCAAAAATCACAAGATTATTACATTTCTTTTTATTTTACATAAAAGGAGTGAATTCCAAGTCCTCTATAAAGATTTCTGGCTTGAAACAAAGAGGGATAATTGTTATGGTGTAAAACACACCTGACCCTGACCTGTACGGATTATGCTCAGTTAATCGGTCCTGATGAAGACGACAAACCTACTTCTTTCCCAAAGACTTTGCATTTTTTTATTACAAACACGCCTAGATGATTGTAATTCCTTATAAAGGTCTAGCTCAGTCTGCAGCACATCACATCAGAGCTAACTTCAGTACAGGATCCTCTTCAAAATCTTGATGCTATGGTTCAAGGCTCTTAAAAAACTGAACCATAACCCTCAAGTCATTTCCTGTTAAAAATCTGCTTTCAGGGAACCACCGGGGCGCCGAAGGGAGCCACCCTCTCACATCACAACATCATCAACAACGCCTACTTCATTGGCAGAAGAATTGGTTACAACTGGAGGGTCAGTATGAACCATCATCACTTTATCTGATCAGAAAACGTCTTCAAAATATTTATTTACAAAGTTAATTTCCACGCACTTTAGAAAAGAAAACTTACAAAATTTATTATAAACTTTTTGATTAAAGCTAACGAAAGTTGACAGACTGTATTCATGTTGGGAAATGACGTGAAAATGAACAAAGTGAGATTAAATTTGAATAAACCCAGATTTATAACCAGCATCTGTCCGTCTTCCACTTAACAAAGTTATAGTAAAACTTTATTTGTATAGTGCCTGTCAAGGTAGGAACCACAAAGCACTTTACATGACAACAAGAACTTTTACAGACATAAAATATAGCATAGACAGATAACTGAACAGTAACAATAAACAATCTAAACATGAGCAAAAATGCTAAAATTCTTAGCCGTTTTTTTAAACAAGTTCAGCTCATGGAGGTAACAGATCCAGGAAGGATGGACTATTAAATCCAGAGCTCTGTAGACTCTGCTAGCTTGTCATACGGTCAGTCAGGCGGATCCTCAATACATCAGATCCAGTTGATTTATGGCTGAGAGACTGAAAACCTTTTCTTTCATGAGATAAGGACTAAAAACAATCTATAAAATGGATTTAAAAAAATTTTTCTGGTCATGTTGTTGTTTAGCCTAAATAATGATCCATCACTGTCTTTTAAACCAGTTGTCCATCCTTCATGATCTCCTGATGTTTTCCCTCCAGGTGAACACTCGTATCTGTTTGCCGGTGCCTCTGTACCACTGCTTCGGCTCTGTGGGTGGAGGAATCGTTATGGCGGTTCACGGCTGCACCCTGATCTTTCCCTCAGCAGGGTACAACGGAAAGGCCAACCTGGAAGCTCTGGAGAGCGAGAGGTAGAACCAGTAACCATCAGCAGAAAGGTTTCAGCACATGTTAGAGAGTGGAGGGTTTAATAAATACATAGATTAGGCTTGAATCAGCAGCATCAGGACACAAACGTCTCTCTTTGGGTCGAAGCCTTCTTGATAATAAAGGGGATTTAACTGGTCATCATCTCAAATGTCCTCAGTTCAAAGGTCCACTGTTCTGGTGTCGGGCTAAGAAATTTCACCACATTTAGAAACATTTTGATGAAATTAAATGTCATCAGAAGTATCTGCTTCTGAAAACTTAAAAAAAACTTAAACATTAATCTGTTTATTAACAGCATGTCCTGAAATTAATTGGGGGGGGGGACTAATGAAATAAAAAGAATATAATATTTTAATTTGTCCCAAATTGTTGAAATGCAAATACGCAATTTAAAAAAAAAAAAATTTTTTTTTTCCTCTTATTACGTGGACATTAAGCCGTAAACTCCAAACCAAGACAAAAAAACCCTACAAACCTTTTAGGAAGTTTGCTATTTTTTGTTCATTTGGGGCAATGAGGTTCATAATCAGGGTGATTATTATGTACAAGTGTAAATTTTCCTAAATTCTAATAAACTAATAATTAACTTTCTAATGAAACATTCTCAAGTTGTTGTTGTTTTTTTTCCAATTCTTCTAGTTTAGTAAAAAAAAAAACATATTTTTTAAAGGGGAGGTCATGTTTTGGTAAGCCATAGGGACTAAAATGTGCTCTAATAAGTTGTTGACCTACAAAAAAGATAAATTGATCCTAAAATTTATTGAGAGCAAAAATCTCAGGTGAGTTGTGCAAAATAAATGACTTCAAGTAAAATGTTATTTTTGTTTTGTTTTATTTTATAAACCCAAAAAATAACTTTTTTTAAACTATTATTTAAAATTATAGGGGGAAAAAAGCATTCCCCCCCTTTTTGCTGAAAAATCAACTCTAATGTTTGTTCTGCCAGGTGCACCTTCGTGTACGGGACCCCGACCATGTACGTCGACATGCTCTCCCAGCCAGATTTCGCTAAATATGACTTGTCATCTTTGGAGGGTGGTAAGAAAATGAGGCAGAATATGTTTCATTGTTTAATTTTTTAATCATTAAATAAATAGATTTTATTGTCTATATTTACTTGATTTATTTTTTGCACCATAGGCATTATGGCTGGTTCTCCGTGCCCCCAAGAACTCGTGAGTAAGGTTGTGTCTATAATGGGCATCAAAGAGATAACGGTGAGTAAATCTTTATAAGATAATATTCATAATAAATAATGTAAATTATGATATTTGAAAATCTAATTTCTGATTTAAGGATGCAGTCCAGGTTTTGTGCCACAAGAGGGCGACAAATCCTAAAACATTCCTTGAAATTCTTAGTGAAACCTTATGAAACAACTCTTGTTTTTGTAAAAGGTTTATTGGATGTGAACACTCACCATCACCTCCAAAAGTCATATAAAGATTCTGGATATACATCAGATAATCAGAAACTCCACACATCCTCCCACTTGCAGTTCATAAAACTTAAAAAAATAATTAAAAAAGCATCCTTAGGATCTTAAATTCATCCTCCTCTTACAGACAAATGGTCCTGTGTGTTTTCTAAGTGACTTTAGGTGTGAAAACAGGTGAATGAGGGTTGAAGTTTTCCCTCGGCAGTAGAGAAAACTACTCCGTAAGCACCAAGAGATTCTTTGTTTTGGT
>SSNR01000021.1:278263-329078 GCA_006937965.1 Callopanchax toddi | reverse complement strand
CTATTGTTTATAATCAAAACGAGTAATAGTATAGTATAGTACAGTATGATATATATATTATAGCACTAAGAAATGAAGCCATCATATAAGTATCAGCGGACGGGAAGCCTCGACAGCTGAACACTGCTGTGCTCCGTTGTGTACCGCATCAGCTGAATAGAATTCATCAGTCCGTTTCCACACATTTCCACTGAATAAATAACTACAAAAAGGAAGGATTGTGAACTTAAGAAGAGAAAACGCGATCATTTCTAACCACACCGTGTCTGCAGTCCACACTTTGCAGCACAGTAGTCAAAGAGCCGAGTGGAGGAGGCTAATGGAGGAGGCTAATGGAGGAGGCTAATGGAGGAGGCTAATGGAGGAGGCGCGGCGCCGTTCGTGTGTTATTTCACTGGAACAACTATTCTTTTGGTGAATGAAGACTTGGTGTTTGATAACGTACAGCTAGACCAGAGAAAGTTGAAAGTTGGGAAGCAGTTGGAGCCCACGATCACGGCTATATAGATTTGTCTCACTGTTTTTTGATGATGGAAGCTACGAGCTAACGCNTTAAAGCGGCTCTCTGGAGCATTTTTCTCTGTATCAAAGTTTTCTAAATGTTTTAAATGATATTTCAGGTCTAAACTATGATCTATGGGTTGAGTTCCACAACATCTGTCATTCTGATGAAGACCCTCCTTCCTCCTAGAGACCCCTTTCCATTATTTCTTGCCGCCGACATTTTTCAGCCAATGAAATTCAAATTTCTGCATTCTCTCAACATGCACGCGCATCGACCAAACCTGTACCAGTAGGGGGCGCTGTCGTACAGGACGCTCCGTGTGTTTCTCTGCCGTCTCAGCCGTTCACTGAGGACTCACGGCTCATTTCTACTAAAAACCTACCCATTCTCCAGCTAAAGACGGGTTTATTTTTATTTTTAAACCTTTCACCTCACAGAATGGCAAGGCTTGACAGGATTACGCGTTTATTTTGGTCAGAAAGTTCATCCAGGGCCGAGTCAAGTTGAGCTTCAGAGTCCAGCAGCAGCTCAATGCTAACAGAGCTAATATCAGAAGCAGCAGGGACAGAGAGGGCTCTTCAGACCCTCGTAGTGTTGGAGAAAGATTGTGAACTGTGAGTGATTAAACTCTACACATTGAGCTGTACAGTTCATGTCCGAAGATGTCCGTGAAGCTGGCCCCCCACCCACTTAAAAAAACTAAGCAAATAGGTGGAGTGGTTAGTGCTTCGTTTGTGCTGATTTGTGCCGTTAAAAGTTTCATTTGTGCTGTTATGGTTTTTGAGATATTACCGGTTTTATTTTCAGGAATGACGTCATCATCTCCCCGCAGTTTGCCCCAAAATGAACCGGCTTCATCTACTTTTTTATGCTTTGATTGTGCTAATTTGTGTTGTTAAAAGTTTAGTTTGTACTGCTATGGATTTTAAGATTTTTAAAGGTTACAAAGTACTGTAGTGTGTGTGAGTGTGTGTGGCTGAGTGGGAGGAGGAGCGAGTCACTGATTGCAGCTAAGTGGGTTCACCTGGGGATGCTGAGAGGAGATAAAGGAGGCAGGTTGCAGGTCAGGTGTGTGTCTGGGGAGCAGGGCTTGGTGTCAGCTGGATCGGGTTGTAGCCCAACCAAGCAAACTATCATAGCACTCGCGGGCGGGGCGGGTGCCGTTCGCATGCTGTTTAGGGCTGCCGGCGGTGAAGACAGCTAGGGGCTCAGGGACAGGTTCCAGCGGCAGGCAGGGACACGAGTAGCCAGCGGGGACCATAGGAGTGCGCTCCACTGCTCTCCAGCGAAGGACGATCCTCCTGCAGTTTGTGGAGGATTCCAGGGCGCATACGCCGGCGGCTGACGTCACGCTGTACCGTCGGACCAAATACGGGCTAAGACGCGCCCAAGCTCAGACCCCAGGGCGGGGTCTTGAACAGCGGAGGAGCTAAGTGGTTTTAACTTTCCTATTTGAACTTTTATTGTTAGTGTTTTGTATTTTTAGCCTGCAGCTATGGGGGAGAGTTAGCGGGACAGCAGGGCCGGAAAAGGGGGAGGGGTTACCGGTAGTGGCGTCTCTAGGTCACGGTGTGTGTGCTGTGTGTGTGCTGTGGTGTGACGGTTTGAACCGGGTGCCGTGGTTGCAGTGCCCCCTTTGGGATGTGGTTTGGCTCCGTGTAGAGCCCTGACACCAGTGTGAGCAGTGCCACTAACTGGGCCTGAGCCTGAAGTAGGTCCGGCTGGACCCTGCTGCATTTTCTTGTAGGCTGCCTTAAATTATTATTAATAAAATGATTGTTTTATAAACTAAAACTCCTCCCTTGTGTTGGTGTGCCTCCTTCTGCAAATCACTACTCATCTAACAAGGGAGGAGTTTTAGTTTATAAAACAATCATTTTATTAATAATAATTTAAGGCAGCCTACAAGAAAATGCAGCAGGGTCCAGCCGGACCTACTTCAGGCTCAGGCCCAGTTAGTGGCACTGCTCACACTGGTGTCAGGGCTCTACACGGAGCCAAACCACATCCCAAAGGGGGCACTGCAACCACGGCACCCGGTTCAAACCGTCACACCACAGCACACACACAGCACACACACCGTGACCTAGAGACGCCACTACCGGTAACCCCTCCCCCTTTTCCGGCCCTGCTGTCCCGCTAACTCTCCCCCATAGCTGCAGGCTAAAAATACAAAACACTAACAATAAAAGTTCAAATAGGAAAGTTAAAACCACTTAGCTCCTCCGCTGTTCAAGACCCCGCCCTGGGGTCTGAGCTTGGGCGCGTCTTAGCCCGTATTTGGTCCGACGGTACAGCGTGACGTCAGCCGCCGGCGTATGCGCCCTGGAATCCTCCACAAACTGCAGGAGGATCGTCCTTCGCTGGAGAGCAGTGGAGCGCACTCCTATGGTCCCCGCTGGCTACTCGTGTCCCTGCCTGCCGCTGGAACCTGTCCCTGAGCCCCTAGCTGTCTTCACCGCCGGCAGCCCTAAACAGCATGCGAACGGCACCCGCCCCGCCCGCGAGTGCTATGATAGTTTGCTTGGTTGGGCTACAACCCGATCCAGCTGACACCAAGCCCTGCTCCCCAGACACACACCTGACCTGCAACCTGCCTCCTTTATCTCCTCTCAGCATCCCCAGGTGAACCCACTTAGCTGCAATCAGTGACTCGCTCCTCCTCCCACTCAGCCACACACACTCACACACACTACAGTACAATAAAACGTAGATGACGTCACTGGTTCATTTTGGAGCGCGCTGGGGGGAGGGTGACCCCTGAATGACCCCTGAATGACCTATAACTTAATCTTAAATATCTCAAAATCCATAGCAGCACGAATTCAACTTTTAACAGCACAAATCAGCACAAACCAAGCACTAAAAAAATAGAACAGTCTGGTTCATTTTAGAGCAAAGCTGGTGGGATAATGACCTAGGTAGAATTACTCATAAATTAATATTTAATATCTCAAAAACCAAAGCAGCACAAACAAAAATTTTTACGGCACAAATCAGCACAAACGAAGCACTAACCACTCCACCTATTTGCTTAGTTTTTTTAAGTGGGTGGGGGGCCAGCTTCACGGACATGCCTTAGGACGCTAGATTCAAAAACTGCTCTCCTGATGAAATCCTCCGGAGTGCCGCTTTAAATTAGACTGAAAACAATCCTAAACCTTAAGTTAAACTCTCTCCAGTGGTGGATCGAAACAATTTTTCTAAGGGTGGCAAACATGTGGCATGAGCTTCTAACAAGGGGGCGGGGCTTATTGTCACTTAGAATTCATTTCATGCATTCAGGTTCTCTTTGTGCAGGAAACGCATAAATTCAGTGAATCAACTGTTAACCAGGTGTTTTTGTCACCTAATCATTTTTTCCTCACAATCAGTTATTTAAAACATTTGCATTGACACACATACATCACACTATTGGGTTTTCCCAAATCTGTGGAGAATCATGACAGGAATAGAAGTATAAGATGACCCCAACCAGCATCAGGATCTGAGGGGTTCAGGAGACGGGACAGAGACAAACAGGAAACATTAGCTCATCGTTCCTGATGTCGTTGTTGACAGGTCGGTTATGGAACCACAGAGAACAGCCCCGTGACGTTCCTCGCCTCCCCGATGGACAACATGGAGAGGAAGAGTGAGACAGTCGGCTACATCTTGGACCACGTGGAGGTACAATACAAACATACATGATCATTTTCTGTGTTTAAAAGACAAAATGTTGTTCATGTAGGTAAAACTGTTCTCAGAATGAATGAATGCACACACAAAATGTGATTTTCTAAACAGAGGAGCAGCCAGAGGTGTATGACTTCTTTTTTTTTTTTTTGATCCACAGGCTAAAATAGTGAACCCTGTTACCGGGGAGCTGCTTCCTCTGGGGATGAAGGGCGAGATCATGATCCGAGGATACTGCGTGATGTTGGAGTACTGGGGAGACCCAAGTAAAACCGAAGAGTGCATCACTAAAGACGGCTGGTACAAAACCGGGTGAGGCCTCTGATGCTTTCTCTGAAAATGATCTCAGATCAGCACCAACTAACAGAATCAACCTTCACTCATCGTTTTCCTTACAGAGTTCTGAAGTGTTTTCTTTCAAATGTTTTCCTATCCAGCGACATCGGCAGCATAGACGCCTTCAGCTACTGCAGAATCGACGGCAGAAGTAAAGACATGATCATCAGAGGAGGAGAGAACATTTATCCAGCCGAGATCGAACAGTTTCTGCACACACACCCAAAAGTGAAGGAGGCACAGGTGAGCTGGACGGGCACCATTCATTATTCAGCATGCTGTAGTGACGTGTGGCTCGTTTTAAAGAGTTTTAAAACAAATGTTTTTCTAGAATTTGTCCTTTAATTGGACTGTTATTGTTTGAATGTTAAACTGGATCAATCAGATGCCACTAAATCACCATTTGAATTCTGCAGATTTTTGTGGATTTTTATGAAAATGACCACATGGAAGAAAAATAACCAGTGAATTCCTGCTGAAACCTAAATACGGCCGACAGACGGGTTTCAGGTAGCAGCAGCTGAAATAACCAACGTGCAGAACGCAGCAGGGCTAAAATACCAGATTAGTTTTTCAGACTCAACAATTGGAATGAACATGTTGTACTTTGGGTTTTAGGAAGCCTTTCAGCATTAAGGTTTTGTTCCAAATTATCCAGCTTTGGGTTTGACGGCTAGATTTCTATTTCCCTTTTAAGGTGTCATTTGAACCCGTTCAGTAGCAAACCTTCAAAATAAAAGTCCAGTTTCTGCCACAAAGCAGTTTAATTAAAAGTTTCTCGCTGCTCTTCAGGTTGTCGGTGTGGAGGATTCCCGGATGGGTGAGGAGGTCTGTGTCTGCATCAAACTGGTGGACGGAGAGGAGTCCTCTGCAGAGGAGATCAAAGCTTTCTGTAAAGGACAGGTGGGTCCGTTTCCTGGTTCTGATGCTTCCTGTGTCTGACTGGATCGAGCTCAGCGTTTATCTCCTCCTTTCAGATCGCTCACTTCAAGATTCCTCGTTACGTCCTGTTTGTGACTGACTACCCGCTCACCATTACCGGAAAGGTGAAGTCTAAAGGAAATCTCTGTGGTCAGATTGCAAATTTACAGGCTGCACGTTGTAAAGAAAAAAGATGTAAAAAATATTTGCAAAACACTGAGATCAGTTGCAGCAATTATTGAATTAAATCCCACTAAAAGACACTGATTAAACTGATTTAGTTTTTGAGAGTTAAGCTTTTAAACGGATGATTCCAGCAATAATTGTGGATTTTTTTTTTCTGCTCAGATCCAAAAACACAAGCTACGCGAGGAGGCTGAGAGGCAGCTGGGACTGAAAGAGAGGAAATGAAAGACTTCGTGCATGAATTCAATGCATATAATCAGAATATAAACATGTTTTATGGAAGAAACACCCGTTTGGATTAAGACAACCATCAGAACATCTTAAAGAAGGAACTTTAACAGATGGCTAAGTTTTGGCAGGTCTGTGATGTTAAACTGATTGATGTGATTGTGTTTTTGTTTTTTTTTTCCAACAGAAGGGTGACACAAGTCAAACTGCTCAGTTTTTATTCAGCAAAACTCTATTTTTTTACATCAACCTGTAATAAACTTAATTAAAACCAGACGCGGGCGTTTCTCTTTACGGGAAGAAAGAATGAAGCTGTATTCGTCTCTGTGGCAGGTGCACGCCTCTCCCAGCCTTGAAATGCTTCTTCGGTTGATGAAAACGTAGAAACGAGTTGGTGTTGCAGACGCGCTCAAAGCTGTAAAGAATTTCCTGAGTGGACGGCGTGACGCTGCGCTGCCGGATCGGGTGTCGCTCCTGTCTAGACCTGAAGGACTCAGCCCAGAAAACTCTCCTAAAACAAACGCAGCTTCTGGCTTTTAAAGAAACCTCAAAGTTTGTTTAGCATTTTTTTATTTGACATATTTTCGGTTTGTAATAAATGTTTCAGGATGTGGGATCCTTACAGTGGAAGGGTTGGCTTAAAACCTCCACCTGCATTTATTTTTATATTAGTGAGCGTCCTTTCAAGGATTGAGATCAAAATGATCTAAATTTAATCTTCACAGAGGAGAAACTGGAGTCAGATTTCTCGAGTGAAGCAGATTCCCTTTGAAGCTGGACGCCAGCTGAAATCCTTTCCACCATGTTGTGTTAAATTAGTTGTAAACTCATGATGAAAAACAAACAGCCTTTGTGCTGCAGCCTGAACACTTAAAGCTGTAACTTTGTGGTGACCGTTTGTTTTTTTCCTGCTCCACCTCTGTGCACAGACGCCAGCTCTGAGGCGTTTTCCACTTTGGTGTGAAAGACTCTGAACACCACCTTCATCCAGAGGCTCTCAGAGAGTCACGCATTTATCCGGGCCGTCACTCAGGACCTGCCTAAAGAGTGAAGCTCTTCGTACAGCTTCTGAAAACGATCAGACGTCTCAGTCTTTAGGCAGCGGGATCCCAACTGCCGACTGCATCCCCTCCATCTGCTGCTCGGCCTGCCTCACCTGCTCCTGGCTGCAGCAGTCCTGCAGGAAGACGGAGGCCAGGTTGCGCAGACGGGCGCTCTCTGCGAGGGAGAAGCGCAGCATGCACTGCAGGACACCCGGCTCAGTGACCTGAGAGCGGGTGGCTGGTGTGGTGAGGTTCATCAGGGTGGTGACGGCCGACAGCACCGTCTCCTCCTTCTGGTTAGACAGACAGTTAGTGACCAAGCGGATCCCATCATTCTGCAGGATGACGTCTCTGCATTCAGGGTCCATGCTGAGGTTACACAACCCCCCTGAGAACACGACACGCATGAGAGACGAGATGATTTTCACAGAGAAACACAACAATAAAACGCTTCTGTTGGGCTTCCACTCACCCATCCCAAACTCCACAAAGTTCTCGTTCTCCTCAGTCAACATGTCCAAGAACAGGTCAGGAACCTGCAGCGCCATCAGGTACGCAGTGTTCTTTGGGTCATATGCAAAGTTGGCAAGATTTGCCAGAACCTGCTCCTTTGCCTCTGAAGAATGAATAGAATAGAAATGTTTTTTACTGTCATTCACATGATCCACCATACAGTGCAACAGCTCTGGTGAAAAACAGCAAAAAGCAACAAAAACCACAAAGAAATACAATAAAAAAAGACAGTGAATGCTGCAATAGTATAAAATATTGCACTGTGATAAGAAAATATTAAAGTATGAGGACGTAGAGTACAATATGGTTTAAAATTAGTGAAGCAGACTCAGACACCAGATCATTAACATAAAGAGGCTGCAGAACAAACACTACGTTTACTCCACAAGGAGGCGCAATTTAGCTCGTTATAGACCCACACCCTGTGACATGAATAGAAAAACATCTGTAAATAAAGGTATCATCGAATTTAAACCTAATTACTGATAACATGCTAATAAAACAGATTTTATTTAAAAGTGAAAACAGATTAAATTTTGTTCGTACCTTCACTGTCGGTGTCCTGAAATTCAGTAACCAGAGTTTGTAAATATTCAAAGCGTTCAGGCGCTTCGGTTGACTCGTTCCTCATCATCGTTTGGTGAAAAAACACTTTATGCAAAATCCACACAATCTAACATTTGAACCGAACTTTAAAACTTATTCGAGCAGTCTACTTTCGTTCTTCAGACATTTTAATGTATGGGTCCGTGTCTGATATGTGTTCGAAAAACTACGCAAGTAGAAGTTCAGTTCCGCTGTTTACTCGAAACCTGTTTACCCGTTTAAACGTGTCCCCTTATCAGTTCCGGCTAATTCAAATGGCAAAAATAAGCTTAATTTGCTTCTTGTAATTTTAAATATCTGCTGTAATCTCCCCCTAACAAATTTGTGCTATGGAGCATCTATGAATTAGAAAGGAACCGATGAGGAAACAGATCTTGACCGATGAACGGAGTTCGATACAACACCGGAAGCTGAGCGGAAGTGCTGGAATAAAGAGAGGCGTGTTTGTGTTTCTGTAAGTAAGGCACACAGGGGAAGGTCAGCTAATTAAAACATACTAATGTAGGCTTGTTTTCCGATGTTGTTTTTGGGGCCACGTAACTGAAAACAACCAGAATGACGCAGCACAAGCTGTCCGCTGGGAAACGATTCACCAAACCGATTCTGTTCGGGACTCTGCTGGTTGGACTCGCCACTGTTTTCATTAACAGGTGACTTTTTTTTTTACTCTCTCACTTCTGTGACCATTAACCCTCAGGGGTCGCTTTAAATTGGGGTCGCTTTAAATTCCTAACTCCTTGAGTCATTAGAGGACCAACTTGTCTACTTTCTAACACCTGCTAAATAATATTTCTGATTAATATGTTTTCTACTTTTGGGGGTTGAATAAAATTTTGATCATATTCAAGTTCAGAACAAAACAAGCAATACATTTAATTCAGCCAGCTTAATGATAATGCCTTTTTATGGGGGGGGGGGGGGGGGGGGAGTACATTTTACTAACAAAATTGCTAAAAGTTTTTTCTTAAGCAAAAACAACACAATAATAGGAATTGACAGATGTCAATAATGATGCACAAGAGTTAAATATTTTATAATATTGTTTTTGTGAGGTTTTAGGTTCTTAATTGATTGAACACTGTAGATAAAACCCATCTAAACGACCCCTATAAACCCAAATATAAACATTCAAGTGGAACTTGAGCTTTGACCAAAATCTTGTATAAATACAAATTCTATTTTGACATATTTTCCTCCCTAAATTGACATACTATTAGGTGTTTTTGTTTAGGAAAAGTTCAAACCACTACTGTAATACATTTATTTACTCAGTCATACTAAAACAGTTCTCAGATTATTAAAAACATCAGGGTGTACTGGTACCAATCTGTGCTGATTATGAGTGCCTCTTTTAGTAGTAAATGTATTTGTTCATCCATCCTGCAGACACCGGTTCTTTGAAGACGTGGTTGAGCTCAGGGCCCAGGAGCGAGCACGCAATGATGCCAAGAGGATGGAGATCCTGGAGAGGAGGCAGAAACAGATAGAAGAGCTGGCAGAGAAGAAGAAGAAGAAGGAGACAGGAAGTGACTGAAAACAGCACGAGGAACTTACTGCTGCAGCAGACTAATGGCAGCACCAGTAATCAGACTACAGCTGTGTAAAAAACGTCCTGAAGGATTTTGACCCAGTAAGCATGTGACTTCGCACTTTGTCCAGCAGGGGGCAGAATTACCCAGAATCTAAATAACTATGAAGCAAGTTATTGAACTGTAATTGTGTATTCTGTTTCTGGCCTTATGTGCACACCATAAAGTTATTTTTCACTATTTTCAGTCTGTGTTTATTTGCTACATTTGGGTAAATAAAGCAGCTGAATAAAAAATCAAAATGCTGCAAATTATTTGTTTGCAAGTGAAAATGATTATAAAATCAATCTGTACAGTTCATCTGGAGCTGGAGCTGTGGAAGAAAAAGATAACCGAGTATAAAATACTTTATAACCTTTAGGGTTTAAAGGTCATGCATTTATCATCAGAGTTGTAATACAACTGAAATGTCATTTGCCATAAAGATGCTGCATGTTTGAGATTATAGTTTTATTGTCATAATTAGAAAATTAGTGTAATTATATAAACTTATATAATCAAGTAAAAGATCCAGAAACTGGTGCATCCATGTTTGTAATCCTGCATTGTTTAGATTTAATTCAACTTTTAGTAAAGAAGGTCAAAACTGAAATATAATAGAATTCAACTGAAAGATAAAATGGTATGTTAATAGTATTGAAGCTATAAAATACATTTTTAATCTTAAATCTTGTATTAAGCTATTGTTTGACTCTCATAGCAGACAAATAGAATCAAACAAAACAGATTAGAATCACATCTTTTATTGGTACATGCTTTAAAGGAATTTTAAATAAAACCCACAAACAATAATAAGTCATATTGCACTTAAAATGACAATAAAGGGACTTATATTTCACATGTTTCAGTTTAGAAATAAGGAATAAGTTTTGTATTAGGTTAGAAAAATGCTTAAAGTTAAATAATTAGACTGATAGTTAACACAACAGCTCCACTTTGTTCCCTAACTGTTAAAAACGATCAATATGACCAATAAATACTTCATGTCACACAGTTCAGAAGTCAAATTGTTGCTACAGAGACTCTTTTTCTTCCAACACCTTAGAATCCAGATACAAGTTAAATATTGTAATAAATACAAGTCACATGGTAACAGTGGAAAGCCAAAATCCTATCAACATCACCCGTGAGGCTTTTTAGAATTTAAAAAGCCCGCTTTTTGTTTTTCCTCCAACTCTGCAAAGAAAGTGATCTTTAACTGATGTTATTGCTAAATAAAGTGAGAAAAGTCTTGAATCAAAACGCCCACTAGTTGCATATTTTATCCCTTTGGAGGAAAAACTGTTAAAAAGCACAAATCAGGTGAATTCTTGAATAAACAGGTAGAGAGGCAAACGGCAGACACAGAAACACCAAATACACACAAAACCCCACCAGCACAGAACAACAGATGGTGTCCGACGAGAAGGGTAACATTTACAGCTGTGTGTTCCCTCTTTGCTTCTGAGTGTGTCGAGGTGACGGGGTCACACGGCGAGGGGCACGGGACCAGGAGAGGAGGTGGGGGGGGCGGTGATGACCCTCAGGGTACCGGCTTCAAGCCCGGTCACCGTCCGGCTGTAACGAAATCAAACAGTAACTTTACAACTCGACCCGTAAACGCCGTTCCATAAGACTGTCCTGAATGAAGACTTGGTTCAGCTGAAGCCTCTAAATCTGAAGAAAAACCTCCACCAGGCTGGAAAAAGAAGCAGTAATTAAAGTCCATGTGATGATGATGAATCCTCACATTCAAGAAGCAAAAAACCCAGCATCAGTTTGTCAGATTACAACGCTGCTTTTCTTAGATTTTCAAAGCAAACACCTTAAAACTGCTCAGGTTTATTATGTAGAACAAAAACTGGAACTTTTTTCTCTGAACTGTAGAGGATCAGATGTTTGATGAAGTATCTAATCTGCTGATCTGAGGTCTGTTGGGTTTATCGGTCCCTATTAAGCTGCCTCCATCTTCACAGACTTAACAGCTGCATCACTCAAGGGAGCTTCACATGAACACATGATGCTAAACATGAAGACTGTTAAAACGGTGAAACTGGGGGTCACATTTTGGAAAAACAAGTAGCAGAAAGATCTGATTGTGCTCAGAGGCTCCTCTACCAGGACACTTTGAGATGAGTACACCACCACCACCAATCAGCCTGTTCTAAACCCACAGTTATGATTTGTTAAATATGAATCAGCAGCATGCACCCAGACACACTCAGACCAGACGATGAGCTGTGGTTACCCAGAGTTAATGCCGGAACGTGACCCTCTCAGTTCTGCTGGAACAAAACGCACAAAAGTCTGAGGTTCTCCTCCTTGTTCACGCACAACACAATGATCCATGAGCACATACTACAGTGATGTGTTTATGCTGCACTCACGCTTTGTTAAAATAGGTCGTGTGGAGTGCTTGTGCGTAGCTGGCTGTGTTTGCATTGAGCATGTTGCTGTTGTCCAGAGCGAACGCCTTCCTGGACTTCTGGTCCTTTGCAAAGTTCCTGCAGGCGGCGAGCTTCGACTCCAGAGCCTGTTGATGAAAGACGACGAGGTGAGTCTGTACATGACGGAGACGTGGAGACATGTAACAGGAAGGAAGGACGGACTCACCCCAACCTTCTGGAGTAAATCACCGACGATGTTGAGCGCTGATATTCTGGCAGAAGGAGTCAGAGGAGAGTTGCTGCCGTAGCCATTAGACAACGCTGACAGGATGAGAGGAAGTATAGAGATTGATGCAAACCCTACAAAAGATGTTCTAGCTCCTCTGCTGCCATTAAATCTATTAAATTTGTACTTTTCTTTAGAGGGAGATACATTACAGCACCTGACTGTTGAAGAGTAGAAAGTAGATTTTATTTTAGAGTTTATAAAACTATAACCAGTAGCTCACTGGGCTGCAGCAGTTTGTTCATCAGATACAGAAAAAACAGCATCAAGCTGAAACTGTTATAGCTGAAATGATTGAGGCTGTTTAGTCAGGTGAAGCCGAGCTGCAGCTACCTGTTTGGTTGGCGAAGGCGTTGTCCAGACCTTTGCTCAGCGGGGTTGCAGGGAGGGAGAGGGACGCCTGCACAGCAGAGTCCATCTTCACACTGTCCTGTGTGGGCGAACTCGGAGCGGACATCCTGCTCACGTCTGTCTGCCGCTCGCGCACTGCCAGCTCCTGACGCAAATCTTTAAAATATCAAGAGAGGATGCTGGAAATGGTTAAAGGAGATAAAACAGAAAGGAAACTAGCTGTATGTTGAATGATCACCTCTGGCTTCATCCTTTAATCTCTGCACTGAAACCAGAAGCGACTCCTTCTCGTCCAGCTCGCTCTCCAGGAAGGCGTTCCTCTCGATGGCCTGATTCAGACGCTGCTCAAAGTTCTCCAGAGACACGATGGTGGCTCTGAGGAAACGCCTCCCATTTATTAGTATTATTTCTCAGATTGATCTAAGTGGAGATTTAAGTGTAGTGATGTAAAATAAACGAACCTCTTGGCTCTCTCCAGGTCGTCGTTGGACTGTTCGAGCTCTCTGACGTATTTGTTCAGCTGCTCCTTGATGCTGCGGGTTTGTCCGAGGTCGTCCTCCAGAACGGAGATCTGCTTGTAGCTCTGAGAGTACTGGTGCTCCAGTTTCTCCTGAGGAGGAGGAGGAGGTGGTGTGGGACAGAATGAACACACTGAGGGGCTGTAATGTTAACCAATAAACACAAAGAACGGCAGCATCCAGGAGGATGATTTATCAGCTTATCACCACCATCCGTTTTCCTGCCTGTGCGTACAGCAGCTGATGTGAAGAGCGACCTATATATCAATGAGCTCCCAGACTATCAGCTCAATAAAAACCACAAGCTGTTTGAGTCTGACCTATATCTGCTGATGGATCGGTGTGTGAACTGGAACCAATCAGACTAAAGGTCAGACAATCCTTCCTTCCTGCTCCCGGACTCATTCACAAAAACCTAACGGCACAGAGGAAACTGTAGCCGTCTGAAGCTGCTCCCTGTGCGCTTTAAAGTCACATTTCAACTGACAGGAAGCATTTTTAGAGGAAAAAAGTGAAGAAAATTCCTCATCAGATAATCATCAAAGTCTGAAATAAACACAAACGCATGATTAATATTCTCTGCAGAACTCTAACCTGTCAGACACTCTGACTCAGAAACCTCCAGCCTGCTGCTGGTCGGAGTCACTCAGCTGGAAGCATCAAAATGTGTCGCTTCCTGCTCAGTAATTATGAAGCGGGAATAGATTATGAATTATTCATGAGTCGTATTTGTTGGTAAACAGACAGAATGGGAGAGGAGGCGGAGAGATTAGAGAAAAAACTCTCTGGGTTGTATTTCAACTTAAATGAGCAAAAAGCTCCATCTCCAGTATCAAATTATGAGCGGGTGAACTTTTTCTTCTCATTTTATTTCCACCAAACTTCTGCCGTTACCTTGAGAGTTTCGGCCTCATGCTTAAGTCTTTGGTTCTCTGACTGCAGGTCCTTGATGCGATGCTCAGCCTGGCCCAGCTGAGTTTCTAGCTCAGCCTCCAACTCCCTGCTCCCCTCCTGAAACTCCAGCAGCTCCTCCTGCGCCTCCTCACAGCTGCAGACAGACAGACAGACAGACAGACAGACAGACAGACAGACAGACAGACAGACAGACAGACAGACAGACAGACAGACAGACAGAGGAGTTATTAGACACCGAGTCACGACAGAAGGAGGTCAGAATGCAAGTCTGGGAGAAATTCAAATATTTCTGTTTTATCCTGCTGGCAAAGGAGCTCTGACCCACATACAATTCCCCAAACTAAGGCACAATTTGTGTCGCCTAAAGACAGCTCTGCTGAACACACACCTGAGATAAATTTACTACATTACTCTAAAAAAAAGGTCTGTCTACAGGCTCTGTCTGCCTCAAACGCAGCATCACAAATCTGATTGGTTGATAAATATATGCTGAAACTAAAAGAACAAAAAAGAAATGTCATTTTTTTTAAACCACCAGACAGGTTCAGACTGCAACAAACAATCAGGTCTGCAGAGAGGATCATCAGAGCTGACCTTACCTCCATCTAGACTGGTACAGGTCTAGGGTCAGGAAAAGGGCGGACACCCTGCACAAAGTTTTACCTTCAGGTCGGAACTACAAAGCACTTTTTGCAAAACTAGCCACCACAGAGACAGTTTCTCCCTCCAGGCTGCCTCTTTGATGAACACAAAGAACACCTACAGCCTACAATAAAATATAAAATATAATAAAATAACACTGATGTTCTCCTGTTGATATTCTTCTCTTATAGGAAACCTACATCACATACTGTATGTTATAAACAATAGGTGGCCTCGGCTCTGGGGGAAGGTCATTGTCTGAACACTTCTAGAGGACAGGGTGTTTCCTGAGCTGGTTTCCTTCGACACGAGACATTGAGCCCAGTTGAAGTTATAATACAAGATTTCAGCTAACTTTACATCAAGAAACATATAAAACCAGTCATAACCATCACATAAACCCATTTAAAGATGTGACAAAGAGACATGAACGCCTTTTATGTTGAACGTGAAACATGAGCTGAAGACAAAAGGCATCTCACACGACTGGATGTGTGAAAACTGGTTTCGTGTGAAAGCTCAGGAATGGGTTTTAGGAATGACGAGGCTGCAGGTAAATATTTCTAAAACGAGCCTTCACACAAAGAGCCCAGTGTTGCTATCAAGTTTTATAATCCTAATCTAGGTAAAGCTGCCTTGATACAGAAATATAAAACAGGTGGCTCCTATCGAGGTCTACTGTATTATATTTTATATTTAATTTCTGATTAAAAACAAAAAGGACATCAAATATTGTCTGAAATGCTGCAAAATGATGAATGATTTGTAAAAGAACTACAAGAAGACAACTCAGGAAACAAAGTCAACAGACCAGTTAGAGCCAAAATAGAGCAAAGGTTTCCATTCTAACAGGTAACATCTGCATCTGATAGCGCAGATCACATTAAAACTGTTGTAGTCAGGATATCTGGTTTCATTCTTACCTTTCTGGCAGAACTTTTAGTGTTTTGGGGAACAAGATGATGTCAGTCTGATGTGGGATACCACAGGGTTCAGTCTGAGGACCTACAATCTTTCTATTCTATATTTTCCCTATTTCTAATTTCCGGACGTGTCTTATCATTTCTACGCTGATGACATTCAGCTCTACTGTTATTTTAATTTAAGCCATTTAAAGTTGTCTTCTTTTGTCAACCATTCATTCTTATTTAACTCAGTGTATGATTGAAATAAAACCAGTAATGTTTATGAAGGGAAAGAGAACATCCACAGTAACGTACCCTTTCTTGTACTTGAGAGAAAGAGCCTTCCAGAAGTCAATTTCCTCGTCCTTGGTGGAGAATTTTGGTAACATATCCATTTCCATGGCAAATAATCCTGAAGGAGGAAATTAGGGAATAAAATCAATTATTACTCAAACAAAACGTGAGATGAAGAAATGATAATAGATAATAAAGATACAACCTTCTACACATATAAGACAATATCAGCGATTTAAACCATAACCAGGACTGAAACAGCAGCTAATGTTGCATTCTCATTTACACTTTAGAATATAATTATCTTACAAATTCCTAATTAATCTGCTAAAACTGATTAATGCATTTTGCATCAAGAAAACACAGCTCTGGGGCAACACTCGAACCAAAAACCTCATTCATCACAAACGTTATGAGCCATAAACAGTCACAAACAGCAATTCTGTCCAAAAATATGTGAAATACACAATGACTACATGTGTGTCTGTCCAACAAGATCCTTTGGGGTTAGAATTAATAATAAACTAAGGCATGTTGAATTAATGACCCCAACACAGGAATCAATGAACTCAAAAATTATCTACCATCACCGCCAACATATGTGTTAAACTGTTAAGAAGACATGAGAACTTAGGGAACCATATTAAACTAAATCCATATTCTTTTTTTAGCCTTTTAGAAAAACATTCACCATGACCTATTTTTTGTTCCATGGTGCCTTTCTGAAATATAATTATGACATATGATGAATCTGAAAAATTAATTATAGCATCATACAAAAAATTTTTTTAATAGACTAATATATATTGTATGTTTAATGGAGGTTAGGGTGTAAATCAAGGCTCAAATTAACGAGCTCTAATCTCCACATCATTTCTATTCAATATAATAATGACCAGCATAATCTATTAAAAATCAAAAACACAGATAGGCAAAAGCTTAAAAATAAATAATAATACTAACAAAAAGCTAAAAAATGTAAAATGTTTGATTTTCAGAAACACCAGGAGGAGGAGGAGGAGGAGGAGGGGTGATGCTGTAGAGCTCAGCTGTCACTGGGTGTGAAAACAAACCAAACGACCATTAAATCAGCTCGTGGTCTAAAATAAAGGCTCCAGGATGTTACTTTATGTGTGAGTTTATTATAAATAGCAGATAAAGGTGTTATTACCTGATCATCGCCTCCAGAGCTGAGCTTTATCGGTCCATCGCTGCTCGCCCTCTGCTGCCTGACTGAGCTCAGCGGGGATTTAAAGGAGAACACACTGAATTTAACCCATCACCCTCTCTCCATCATCACAGTCATGTTGAATAAAACAGAAGAAAATACTCAAAATCATAAATACACACTGACAATATGTGTATTTAAATGGAAAAGATGAGATCAGATGATTTAAAAAATAATTTAAAAAAATAATGTAATATTTATAGCTGAGATTGATATTATTAAGGACAGGATTAGTGGAAAATAAAACGTGGAATAATAAAAATCCATTATCAACGTTATAAAAGGCTGTTCGGTTCTTTTTCCTCCGTTGTATTTTCCCTTATAGGTTTCACTGTTGCGCACGTTTTGCGCACATCAGACTGTTGCGTCACCACCAATCATCACCACCTGTCGGCGATTTTATGTTACAGCTTATTGATGTTTATAGCAGGTTGTGTGCTACAAATGGAGCTAACATTTTGAATCAAAAATTAAAATGAATAGAATAAATAATATTTGATATTTTTACGGAAAATTATGGAATTTTCTTCAATAGCTCGCAGGTCAAGAGACTCCATATGACTTCTTATTTGTGTTCCTAAACTGGACAAATGAGACACAGCAATTTCTAACATATTTCATACAATTTTCAATTTTTTATTTGTATTTTTATGGAAAATTATGGAATTTTGTTTAATAGCTCCCAGGTCATGTGACCAAGAGTCACAGTCACTTTGTGTTCCTAAACTAGAGAGACACAGCAGTTTTTTTACATTTCATAGTATCTCTTTTTTATTATTTTTTATTAGTAGCTTCAATAGCTTCCAGGTCATGTGACCAGACAGACAAAATTTGGAAATGTTGTGAAATATGTTAAATACTGCTGTGTCCAGTTTGGGAACACAATTAGGAAGTGATATTAAGACTCTTGGTCACATGACCTGGAAGCTATTGAACAAAACTCTATAATTTTCCATATAAACATTAATACATATTTGGAAATTCTATTTAAAAATTTTTAAAACAGCAGTGTCTCATTAATCCAGTTTAGGAACACAATTAGGAGTTGATTTGGAGTCTCTTGGTCACGTGACCTGGAAGCAATTAAAATAAATTACATAATTTTAAATAAAAATATTAATAAATAGTTGGAACTTTTCTGAAATATGTTAAAAACTGCTGTGTCTCATTAGTTTAGTTTAGGAACACAATCATTAATTGATTCTGAGTCTCTTGGTCACATGACTTGGGAGCTATTAAAGCAAAGTTCCATGATTTTCAATAAAAATATTAATAAAATTTTAGAAATTTTATGAAATATGTTTAAAAAAAATTATTGTGTCTCATTTGTCCAGTTTTGGAACACAATTAGGAGTTGATTTTTCTCCAAAATATTATTAAAATTGTTTTAATGAAATTCATCCCTGGCCGTGAGGAACCACGGAGCACGTCTGTCGAATATCCAATCACTTCAATCCAACGTCACCAACCCGCTCAGCGACGTAAAGCGCTCATTGACTGAGTGTGTTGCTATGGTAACCAGCAGACAACAAGCGACTGTATCACACCCAAGTTTGAGTCATGGCGACTTCGCCGAATCATGAAAGTATTCCCCCAGACTTTCCGGAAGACTTGGAAGAAAAAAGAGTCTCCATGTTTGATGTGGTTTACGACAGAAAGAGAGAGGTTTGTGCTAAAAAGAAGCAGCTAACAGGCAGCTAGGTTAGCTAGTGGTGCGACTCTGAGCTCACGGCCTGGTCCTTCAACACATGAATGGTAAAACAGCTACAGTGGAAATCACAACGGATTTTATAAGACCTGCAGAACAATCGGTTTCCAGGGTGTAAGCTGGTAAAAACACTGACAACAGAGGACTCAGTCACTTGAGAGCAGCTCAGCTCAGAAATAAACAAATAAGATGGAGAAAAGGGATAAATTAGAAACTGAAAAGAAAGAGGAAACTGGAACTAACTTATTCCACCAGTTGATGATAAAAAGGAAGGAAAAGATGGGGGGAGATGGGGTTTGTATCCTTTTTAAAGAGCACTCAATGGTTCAACCATTATTTATTTGAGGGTTATCAAAAGTTCATTCTAAAGTTGTTCTTTCATTTTTATGAAGTTTAATGTTTGTACTTTAAGTAATGATTTTAAAAAACATTTCTTTACTTTTCTAAAAGCATTTTGAAAAGGTGCTGCAAAATAAAACTTTAAGCAAGTGATCAAATATGGGCTCTTGCAAGGAGTTAAATATCAAATTGTTATTGTTTATGTTCCAATTCTGCCATGTTTCAGGCATGAATAAGAAAATCAACATAAAGTACTGTAAAACATGGTAAACTTGTGAAATATAGCCTTAAAATGTGTTTCTTGTCCTCCTTTTGTGTGCATGTACACAAAGTTAATCTATTTCTCTTTTCCATCAACAGAAAGTTGTGCTACAGCGACTGATAGTGATTGCTCGACTCCACCATGATCCTACTGATAGGACACAACTGGGAGGTCGGTCAGCAATTACCTTAGAGCCGCAGAGGCTGACACTTTAATTATCTGATACCGATTTTATTCTGTTTTCCTTTAGAGGCAATCCAAAAGTGATAATGTTCCTACTGATATCATCTGAAATACAGGGAAACCCAATTTGAATCAGAACAGTTTAAAAGCCTTTATAATGTGGGTGTCTTTACAGCTTTCACACCTGTGAAGGAATCTTTATTGTTAGAGCGTTTTGTGTTTGCTGAAGGAATTCCTTGACAAACATTAGAATAGAAAGCCCTCAATAAAAACGGCACGCATGGATGAAGTTACAGTATATGACGCTTGCTTTCATGTTGGGCCTAATAAACTGTCCTGTTGTTTGTGTCCCGGCAGCTCACTATGAAAAATTCAACTTTGAGTTGAGCAAACGGAACATACGGGATCATATAACAGGCCTGCTGCTGATTTATCCGTCCTGCCTGCTGCATGTAGTTGAAGTAAGTTATAAAGTCACGTAAACTATAAATAAAGTTTTTAATGTTTGATTTTGTACCTAAAAGTGTTTTTTTTTTCTTCTTGCAGTCGTCTGGAGACATACTGACTTCTGTTTTGGAAGAACTCAAAGCCATGCAACAACAACGGTAATCACCCTCTGTTTTATCACAGCTGACCTTCTTTATGAAGCTAGATGGGGATGACCTCAACATTTATGTAGCTGTTTTTTAAAATAGTTTTCTGATAAATATGTTTCCATTAATTTATTACATATTTATTTACATTAATACATTTATAGTTATTTTTTAAATCTGCAAACTGAAATCATACTTTTATATTGAGGGCTGTAAAGATTCACTGCAAAATTCATATCCTTCCACCTGGTGTTTGCAGCGACTCAGTCAAAGCCACTAATTCAGTGTTGTTCTTGTTCCAGAGGAAAAATCATTAAAATTTAACATCCTATTCTGGAGCAAAGTGGAAGCTGACTGAGCGACCAACATCACTTCCCCATGAGCCTCGCTGCTAGTGCAGCCTAAACCGACTTGAACGAATAAATCTTTAAGTGCATTCAGTTTGCAGCTGCAGCAGCTTTAAATGTTTTATCACAGCTGCTGAGATACAGTTGGATGTTTTAATGTTTCGTGTTGCTGTTAGTGGTTGCAGAATAAAAGCGGTTTTACTGTGGAGTGTTAGTGTGTGAGCTGTAATGAATGTCTTTAATTTCCCTTGTAGTGGCTTATCGGAAGCTAAAATTGTCGTCATGGCACATGACATTGAGAGCAGGCTGTTCAATGAGTGGAGCTACAAGGTTAGCTGTTTATATTCACTTGAAGTCTGAAGTTGCATAGATGTGAGGCACATTTATAGTGCTTTCACAGTTTCTCTTGTCATGTTCTCAGGTTTTTACTTTTGTCACCTGCCTGCAGGTACTGAGTGAAAATCAGGTTGTTGACAGCGCTGAGGTCAGAGGTCATGAAGAAAACGACGAGAGCACAAAAGTTCTGGTTTGCAGTGTTCTGTCAGCTCTGCAGAAGCTGGGTCTGAAAACATCTCAGGAGGTTAGCTGTCCGTTTCTGATGCGATTACCATTAAAAACATGTTTCTGTAAGGAGAAATGTGTTTATGAGATTTTAACAGTGTGATTACGCTGGAAGGTTCTTCCTGGGTCGGTGTTGGATGAAACTCCAGGACTCATCATTCCTCAGAGGGTGTTGGAGAAGCTTTTATATGAAGATGAACTTATCAGTCCAGAACAATACCTACAGATATACAAGTCCCCCTTAAACATCGACGTCGAATTTGGTAAGAGGAATCTTCGCGTTCAGCTATGTGATTAATTACATTCAACTCAATAAAAAACAATGAAATAAGCAGTGCACTCACAATTTGCTGTTATTATTGCTTTACAGGACCCATACATTAAGAACCTTTTTCTCATTCATTTGACTTGCTGAAAAAAGTGAAAGGTAAGAACTCTTTTGTTAAATGCCTGAACGTGAAACTTTAGTTTACCTTCATCATTCAGACTCAACCAGGACTACTCATTAAGTTCTGAGTCTTTTCTAAGTCAACAAATATTTTTTTTCTTAATTTCTTAGTTTAATCTCTAAAAATCATTCTATTTATATTGTTTATTCTTTAGCATGGCATGGATTTAATCTTATACGTTGTCCTTATTTATGTTCTCTGAAAATGAGACTTGGCCACATTGCTCATCGCTAAGATTAAATAGATTTTCTTTGGATTCTAATGATGGGAGCCATAATGTGACCTTCAGGTGTTTTATGTTCGTTTTATAATGACGAATCCCTAAATATCAGCATGATCATCAGTAAAAAAATAACACTAATTCTCCTAAAAGACAAACAACTGTAGAGCAGTGGAGGTTTTTTAATTCTGGCAGATTTTGTGTCGTCGTAGATCAGCGGTCATGAGGCAAGCTGAGATGTTTTCACACATCTTACAACTTTAGTTATTAAGGCCTCGACCTGAAAAAAACACCAAGCACAAGAGTGAAAACAAACTAGACTCGCGAGATAAACTCTTATTCTGGCGGCGTTCTAATGCAGATTGTTCAGACTCTTAATTTGAAGCCATTATGGATGTTTTTCTTTACATTTACTTAAATATCACAACACAACCAGTAGATTTTCAGCTTCACAAATAGTTAAGATGTTGAGTTTCTTTGTTTTATCCATCAGATGTTTTGTTGGTCTTGCATTGAGCTAAAGATTTGTTGTTTTTGTTTTTTTGGGGAGGATGAGACATTGGTTAACTTTTCTCCAGCATATACACAGTAACACAGTTACATACCGGCTGCTCATACCTGACCTGAAATGTTTTATATCTTCTGCAGAACGTGGTCCAAACATCCGATCAGCTGGTTTTAGAACCAAACGGTGGAATACTGATGTGCTTCCACTCTCCGTTCCGAACGATTTCCTAAATAAAATGTATTTGACTCACAAAAGAGTGAACATCATTTTTACCTGCGACAAAAACAAAAGATATCCAAATAATATAAAATCATGTTTAATACTTTCAACATTCGGATGAGGATTTTTTTTTTTTTTTTTTTTTTCCATTTTACACCATTTTTCACTTGGTGACCAAGAGAAAATCTGTCTAAAAAAGGCATTTCCTTTTTATTCCAACAACATTATTACAGTTTGACACCAAGAAGTCTGAAAGGATTCAGTGATCAAATATTTTCCCTTTAACTTTGGCCCCCATAACCTGGAACTTAAACCTCTGCAAAAAAAAAAAAAAAAAAGCAATAAATAAATGAATATGGCTGCATTGTCCTCATGCAGACTATACGGGATGATTTCAGCATTTACAAAGTTCCAGTCAATTATTGTCCAGTATTTTGTGCACTAAGCAGTGTTATTTTTGGAATGCCTTAATGGTCAGATCTGCTTTTTAAAATGTGCTAAACCTAAAAAGTTGTGCATATGGGAGAAAAACTAATAGAAAACAGTGAATAATTCATCAAACTCTTGGCAGAACTGATGAGAAGTTTGACTAAATAGGGCAGCAATGACTTTTTTTTCTATTGCAGATATCTTTTTTTTTTATCTCATCAAAATAAAAGTACAAGCACATTTAGTTAGGACCATCGATGAGAGATTTTGTAGGCGAGGTGAAAAAGCATGCTGCTGAATTCACACAAATAAACTGGTCATTAAGCACTCCTCCAACCTCAAACACACACACACACACACACACACACACACACACACACACACACACACACACACACACACACACACACACACACACACACACACACACACACACACACACACAAGCCTCCATCACAACCTATGAGGTGAACATTGTAGTACATTCCACCTGTTTGTGTAGAAAAAGGCTTTCAGTGCTCAGAGGACATGCTCATAAAAGCAGCAATACTGAAACCGTTGGGGATCTAATGTTTAACCTCAACCTGAAACCATTTAGTACAAAAACATAAAGCGAGCTGTAACAGAGATCCAGACGACGACAGCCTGCAAAAATAACTTAAAACAAATAAAAGTTCCTCTTTTATTTTTTTAAGTTTCCGTCATGTTGGAGATCAACAACCAGCTATTTAACAGTGATCGTGATGCTTCTTTAACCTCTTAAATCATGGATCATAAACCCATTATTGCAACTACAGACTATTCTTTTAAAAACTATTAGCGTAAACTTAAATAAAAAGATTTAAAACTGTAACAATACGTTCCACAGATTAACAGCTATCCAAATGTTCTGGTATGAAATGAAGCATCGATCAGCTGCGGTTTAAACGAGCATCTAAAAAGGACAAAAATGCATTGCTGATTTGTTTTTTTGAACCATAAAGACAAAAACCAGGATTGAGGCTAAATTAGAGGTTAGAAATTCTGCAACAGAAGAAACTGTTTTCATTTAAAAATAACTCTAAATACTACATTTAAAGTGGAGCTTATTGTTATTGATCTGATGTTCTTTTGTGTGAATGTGATATTATTGTGCTACAACCACCAACGTATAATATGTACAGTATGTTTGTCATTTAGTTTTCAGGATCTGTATATAGATTTATATATATATATATATATTCAAATCTTCCTGTTTTCATTATATACACAACAAATATGTACAGAGAGGCTTCAAGATTTACAAAAGTCCTGTGAGTGATATCGCACTTACAGAGAGACAATGGCAGAGCAGCACAGTGGATGTTCTCAGGACGAAAATGAAAAGGTCCTACAGGTTTGGAAAGGTCCCAGCGCAACCCTCCACAAGGCAAAGAAACTGCTGCCGTCAAAACCTCGTTAATTCAGCTTAACTGATCTTCAAGCTTCATCTAAAACGTGCGATTTCTCAAAATACTTCGATGCAGCAGCAGAGAAAATCTGGTCCTCGCCTGGGTACTTTTTAAATCCTCAAGATAAATCCATGTGTAGTGGAAACAATCACAACTCGTTATACCAAGTACTCAGAAATAGATCTATATAAATACTCTCATCAAAATAAACCAATATACATCTGCCTCAACGTCACCAATAGAAACCAAAAATATCAGCATCATCAGACCTATAAACCGTGACATCAACATGGCTGAAAATGTAATGGCACTGTCCTAAAAAATGTGCCTATTCGTTCAAATATAGCACATTTTTTTTGTCTGTTATCTGTTTAAGCTGATATGTCAGGACTGTTTTCCCAGAAGAAATAATTTCCCAAAGCTTGTTTCATCTGAAGTCTGGAGCATCAAAACTATTGGTTTGGACTTCATTTAAAATAAATCGTTCCCTCCAGGCCTCAAGTCTTGAAACTTCCCCCTAAAAAGAAAAATTTAATTTGAAAATCCACTCAGCTTTGCCTTCTGCCAAAAATAATCCCGATCCAAGTTTTTCAACCTGCTGCATCTTTCATAAACTACATTATGCATCGTGTATATTTTATATCTCTCTGGCAGCATCAACGATAGAGACGATCTCCTAATACTCTCATCTGGATACAAAATATTATCTGCTCTGATTCATATTGTTTGAAAATGTACAGTATAAAGAATAAATATCCAGTGGCTGATATCCTGACTGAATGTTTTAGAGAAAGGTTTGGGCTTTTAAAGGGATTTTCAGCCGTTCTGAAGTGTGTTTTCATGTAAAACTTATAAATAATTTCCATCTTACGTGTTTTAGATCGCATTATGAGCAGCCTCTGTTCAGAAAATATCCTTCAAAGCTCCTCAGTCCTGAAGGATGTAAATCATTTCTCTAAGCTGAGGCCATTCGGGAAGCCATCTACAGCAGGTAGGAGAGGAATTATTAATAACTGTTACACAAAAACACTCAAAAATGGCAAAAAATTTCCTATTATCACCTCTTAGCTAATATCCCATACGTCTAAAACAATGCATTCCTGTTTTTGCTCCACGACACCAACAGTGCGACATCATTTAGTAGAATCATCACGTTAATTATCACACCACACACTCGCAAAACGCTCACACACACTTCCCATAGGAGACATACTGGCACACTCACAGTGAACGCTCAGGCTGGACAGAAATCTGGGGCCACCACAAACCGGAGCGAGGCGTTTGGAACGACACCCCCGAGGAATGAAGGAGGAACCCATGATGGGACATAAATGAATTAGACAGAACAGACAGACAGTTCTGTGTTGGTTCTTCTAAAAATCATCCAGACTCAGCAGCAGTGAAGAACTCTTATTCCTCCTGGCAGCTTGTTTCCAGTCCCGTGTGTGACATTAAAGGCAATATTGCATGTGAATCAAATAAGGCAAAAAAAAAAATAAAATTTTTTTAATTAAATATCCTAGTTAATGCAAATGTAATGAAAAGCCACCCCGTGTTTGATCGTTAGAATTTTTTTGATAGTTTGCTGCGTAGAGGCGCTTCTTTTATGTTGGCGCCTCGAGTACAGCTGAGGTCTGATGAGGAGATCCAGTCGATGAAGGAGGCGGCGGCGCAGCAGAAGTGTCGTTAAGCAGCAGAAACTCAGAGGTGTCATAGAACTGTGCTCTCAGAATCCTCATCAGAGTCCACGCTGCTGTTGTTCAGCTCCATCTGAGCCACCGAGTCCCTGAAGGGGGAAATGTTTGTCAAATCCAAAATACCGTCCAGGTCCACGTTGATGATGGGGATGTCCAAGTTGCAGAGGGAATCTGTCAGATCTGAAAGAGAAGATGAGTGAAAATAAACATTTAGAGTGAAACGGATCATCCTGACTGATTATGTCAACACGAGGGTCATCACAAGTCCAAACAACGATCAGAGGATGAATAATTTAAGAAAAAAATGCATGAAGGGTGCAAACACGTCCTAAAATTATGAATCTTTTTTGCTCCTCTGCTGAAGCATTGTGACTATTTCACGTCATCCCAAGCTGCTAATTCAAAAACTAAAGAAACAAATCCAACCCAAACATATCAAAGTGCGCTTTTAGATTCTGTAAATCGCACTCTGTGTGCAGCAGTTCTCAGCTTGTATTTCATTTGACTAAAAACAAGCTTGTTTTAGTTGAAGTTTAAATTCCACAGGTAGAAAATAGATAGCTGATGGTTCAGAAATGTTTTGTTGGTACTGGTTATGATCATCAGTTTAATAAAACCACATCATTGTTACATGTTTAATCTAAAACATTCATCTCAGTTTGATGTAGACAATATGAGCTTTTCTGGGAAAGTCATTTTAACCAGTGATGGAGAATTGGAACAGACAGGAAGTGTGCCGATGTCATGTAGTGGGTCGGGAGGGTTGGGAGAGAGAGGGAGGAGCGGGACTCCTAAATCCTGGTGTGTTCGGATCCTGCAGGCATGTCCATGAAAGCCATGCATCAATCTCAGCCTGCATGCAACAGAATGCGTTAAAGGTGCCGTTGAGTGAATGAAACTCATGAGTGGTGCAGCTGCAGAGCAGTGCATGGTGGAGGAGGGGTGGTGGTGGTGGAGGGATGGGAGAGGAGAAGTGGGGCTTTAGCTCAGAAGCTCCTGCTTACCCTAAAGTCCCTCTCACACCTAGAATCACACTGAACCTCTCGCCTCATACCGCTGGAAGTAAAACAGTCAGAGCCGATGACAAGAGGGAAAAGTTAGATTAAAACAGAACGAGAATCTAAAAGAGATTCAACAAATAAAATACATTAACAAGACTTTAGATTCAACAACTGACATCAAAGCAAACAGTACAACAGAATAAGAGACGGTTTGAAAGATGACAAAATCTATCAGGTTAAATTCATGAAACTCAATGATAATGAATGTTTTTAAACAGGAAGTTCACCACTGCAGAGGATGTTTCCTCCAGCTCCAGTTTAATGTGATTTAATTAATACAATTAAAAATTATTATTTTTTTTTTATCATCAAAAATGTTGATTTCTCTCCAATTTAGTTAGAAATATTTTATCTAAGGAATGATTTTCCAGATGTTTTTGGCTGATTATGTTGGGGCTGATACTCACATTCAAAACGTTAAACACAGGTACAAATTTACCACACAAAATACATAAATACGGTATGTAGAAATAAGCTAAGTCTTATATCAATGTACTTCTTCTTCGCCAATACTAAATCTGACGTTTAGTTTCAGATTTAAAGCACGACAAATACATTCCAAATAAACTAAAATGAAATCTAGTCACAAATAATTATAATAAATATTCAAACAGCTGGCACTTTTCTTCCTACTCAGTAGGTTTAATCACCTGAATGACTTTTTGGAGTCTTTATATTTTTGTTTATACTATTTGTACCTTAAATGACCTCTAGATGTCAGACTGGAGCAGCTGATCTCCGTCCAAAACAAAGAAATGAAAAGTTGAAAACAAAAATCCTTCAAGCACCTTTGACATCTTTTCACTTGTAGAAAACCAGAGCATTGCAGACTCTGGTCTTTTTTTTATAAATTAAACATCTCTGGAAGTTTCTGCATTTTGCATCAAGGTTACTGCCACATCTTATAAATGTGCTCCTCTACAACCAGCAGCTGTTTAACAAATTTAACAAATGAATATTTTAAACTGCTGATTAAAACAAGTCAAATAAAAATAAACACTCACAGTTTTGTTGCCACCTAATAAAGTAAAAGCAGCATGAGACTAAAGCTGCGTTACCTGTGGACATGCTCTCTCCAGGAGGTAATCCATCCAGGAGGCTTGATGAGACTTCCAGAGGCTGAGGACTGGTGCCGGGTGTGCTGGGGGGCTGAGGGGGAGGAGGCAGGCTGGGCCTCTGCCGGGGTGGTTTGGGGGTCGGTCTGGGCTTGGTGAGAGTGCCGGCCAGCGAGGGTGGAGAGGACAGAGAGGGGGTGGTTGCTGTCTGGATCTGACTTGGAGAACCGATGGTGGCGTAACCCTGTGGGTACCCGAAGCCGTAAGGGGAGGGGGTGCTGGGAGGGGTGGGTGACAAGCTGACTGGAGACGGCTGACCCGTCGACTGGTCCGACATGGCTCCGGTCTGGCAGTACGGGACTTTAGGTGGAATCGGGGCCAATTTCTTTGCTGAAAAGGAAGAAACAAGTGAAATTGGGTTTGAGCTGTGATGGACTGACGAATATAGATCAGAACTCTGATGGAAATTAGATCTGAGTCGAGTCACAGGCTGCATCTATTTCCTCTGTTGCTCCTTTCTGTTTAAGAAAGAATTCCTACATCACCCATAATGCATTGAGTTTCACCTCATGTCATTCTTGATGAAAGCTCACATCACTTATAAAGTTTACTTATAGTGGCAAAGATGTTGTTTTTACTTAGTACATCAAAAAAAAATCTGTGTAGAAATCTGCAGTTCTAAAATATTCAAGTCACAAAACCAGAAGAACATTTAAAACTGATTTTTGTGGACAACACATGAACCCAAATGATCAGAGGTAGAATAAGGCTGAATCGTTGCACAGCTGTTACCTGACAACATGTTTCACAGCAGAGATTTTTAGAGGAGTGGGGAAAACACAGGCGGCATTCCATTTATAAAACCAGCATGACAATAAGTGGTGTATGCTGGAGTTGTCCAGGGGAGTCTGCAGGTGTCTTACCTCTCCTCAGGCTGTGTGGGCTGTGATCGGAGTGCTGCAACTGTCCACTAGAGGTCACTGCTCCTTGAAGTCCCTTCTGTCCAATGACTGGAGAGAGCTCTTTGTTCTTCAGGGTGCTAAAGGAGGACAGAAACACACAGACGTTACATCACACAGTACACCAGCCCTCCTTCCAGTAATCTTTCAGCATAATAAAAACCACGAAGGCGCTCGTGGTTCAATGTCAAACAGTCCGAGTGACCGCTGCTGCACAGCCAGTTCAGGATTCTCAAATAAATCCTGGTGGCTTAATGGATTTTTCTTACTCCTACAGTGGAGTACGGGCAGAATGCCAATGTGCAGAGGGTCTGAAGGTCAGAATATAACCAGTTTATGCTCTGACAGTCAGTCCTCAGATGCACATCAATAAGCTTTCACGTTCAGCAGATGAACCACGCATGGATGGCTGAAGCAGCTGGGGTTAAAAGCTGAGGTGGAGCATGAGAGTCTTTGGGGTTTCCTCCCGTAACAAGCAGGTTGATGACATCACTAACTGATGTTGTTCTGGTTCTGTTCATACTGGAGGGTTGAACCTGTAGGACTTTAACCAAATACCCACTCTTTACATCATGGTTAATGGGAGCTTTGAATTTCCTTTGTTGCCTGGCAACCGTTTCCTGAATATCCTGGCAACATGGGAAGTTGTGGAATTTCCACGGGTGGCAATAAAGATGGCTGTGATGATGAATTCTAAGAAGGACTGACTTTTTATGACAGACAGATGCAAACCAAGTAAATTAATAAGAGAATTGTCTGAAGCTGTTAGGGGGGGAGGGGGGGGGTCCTAATCACACCCTCTTTGCTGCTGAAAGGCCTTTTAGAACCTGTGAGTTGTGTCGGAAGTATGAGCGAGTTTACCTCTTCAGCTTGGCTCCTCTCTCACGGTTACAGGCACAGGCTGCCCATGAAGGGGGAGCAGAGAGGGGGGTGTTGGGAGGTTTGGCAGAGCCCAGGAACAGATCGTGACGGGTGAGAACAAGCGGGGGTTTGATGTAAAGGGTGGAGCTGTTTGGGTCGGATGGGGGAACATGCGAAGCATCGGGCAGGGAGGCCCGCTTGGGCAGGTGCAGAGAGTTGGGTTTGGGGTTGGAGTTCACATCAAGCTGCTGGGGGGACGGGCAGGGGGAGTGGGGGAACGGGGGAGGACTGTACCCGGATAGGCGGGGTGGGGGGGACGGACCGGGGGGCACGGATTCAGGAGTGGGAGCGACGGGACGCATACTCGGAGGTGCTCGGGTGTAGAAGTGGTGGTGAGGGAACGAGTTGGACGAGCAAGAGGAGGAGGAGGAGGAAGAAGAGGAAGAGGGATAAGGAGGGGGCGGCCTCTCCTCCTCTGGGGAGGGATAGACGTAACAGGAGTCCGACCAATTGGAGGATGCATCGTCTGAGCTGCAATAATAAAAAACTGTGTTTAATGGGAAACTCTGTTGTTAAATTGAACTCATTAAGTTTCAAGAGGCAAAGAAAAAGCGAGGCCGCATTGATCTGTACGTTTATGTTTGGTCTAATAACAGAAAGGAAATCAAGAGAATATTAATCAGGAGTTCTGGGGAAAATAAAACAAACTGCGCCATCTCATCGCCGTGTGACACTGTGATGTTATTAATGAGGCATGGACTGATGGGAAAAAAAACAAAGGTGATATGAAAAATGTGTATTTTTACTGAATTTAGGCAAAACTTGTTAAATTTCCCCACGTTTTTGTTCAGTAAAACTACTAAGAATATGAAAACTTTGAGAAAATAAAAACAAAGTAAAAGAGCAGTCACAAGCTGAGAAATGTGTTTGAAAGGAATAGTTTTGTTTTCCAAAGTGAGGTTGTCTGGAGTAATGATCAGTCAGTATCTTACCTGCAGCAGACAGCAGTCAGAGAGAAGTTAGTTTGGAGAATCGGGGAGGAGAAAAACTAATCAAGCTAACCAAAGCATACATCCTGTCACTTCTCTATGCTGAAATCATTTTCTGCTCTGAACATTTGTGTTTCTTTGCTAACTGTGTTCAACGTGGATGTGGAGGTCACTAGAGGTTCTTCTGTCTCCCTAATAACAGTTCTTCCTCTGTATAATGTAGTATGTAGATATAATCTAGTTTGAGTGGTAAAGGAGGATGAGGAAGTTGAAACCATCACTTCCACCGATCATGATGGAGAACGTGAGATCGCTCGTGAACAAGATGGACGAGCTAGAAGCGCTAGTGAGGATCCAGTCGGAATGTCATGCGTTTCACTGAGACGTGGCTGCAGGATCAGATCCCGACTCCAACGTCTCTCTGCCCAATTTTCAGACGATACAAGCAGACAGAGATTTAAAGAAAGGTGGAAAAAGCAAAGGAGGTGGATTAGCCGTGCTGGTAAACAACAAATGATGTAATCCAAGACATGCTACTTTGAAATATCATCTCTGCAGCCCAGATATTGAACTGATAAAAAAACAACACATAAAAATCTTTGGCATTATACAGTAGTGGTACTGTCTGTGTTTGGACGTCTTATTTGCTCATTATTGGACCTTATTCTCAATAGTACGCTCTTCTCTAAACTGAGATCACGCTGAATGTAGTCTACTGCAGATATAACACACAACCTCACTTAAAGAACAAAAAACATTCTAGCAAACGTGAGATACTGTATGGGTTTAACACAGTTAAAAAGATAAACAACAGAACAGGAAACTGGGAGTAAATTCAAAAAAAGGCAGGAGGCTCTGGCGTCAGCTGCAGGGCGCAGCAGCATTTATGGTGACGAGGGAGCGGCAGCAGCAGGTGGTGAGGTGGGAGGGGGTCTGGGGTTGAAACAGGAAGGCGGGGCACAAAAGCCTTACCTGGCTCTGTCGCTGCTAGTGGGAGGAGGGGTGGGGGAGGGGAAGGCATAGAAATCCCCAGGCTGCTCGGGGATGAGAGCGTCAGCGGGCGGGGTTGGGGGGCGCACGCTCGGTGGCGTGGAGCAGGTTTTACGCGTGGACGACGAGCCCCTGCGCGACACCCATGAAGTGTCCATCACCCTGACACCCATGCTGCAGTGGGACAGAGATGCACAGCCAATCAAACCAAAGGAGGGCATGTGATTGGCTCGGTGGGGGGAGAGGGGGGGAGGCGTCCAGGTTCAAAACACGTCATGGAGGGTGGGGTGCTGCTGAGACGGGACCAGCTTCCTATTAACCACATGACTGGTGGCTTTAACCAATCAGAGGTCATTCTCCTCCAACATGGTTACAATCAAATATATAAAAACACAGAACAGCATCTATCTACACACTTACACGGATTTAAGGAGGATTTTAACATTTTCCTGCCTGATAAGGACGTATCAGTGAGGTCAGATGAATACTGAAATAACTTCACAATAAAAGCACTTTGGATTGTTTAACTGACTCAGAAGCAGATGTTTAATTATCAGGTCATAACAGGAGAATTAAACATCTACAGACAGGTTTTCTAGTAATCTTTTAAAGTTGTTCTCATCAGTTCTCCAGACTTTCTAAAAGTTTCATATTCTGTTCAGTATCTTGTTATTTTTAGATGAATATTCTGTTTACATTAAGCCACTCAACTCTGACTTATGAATTATTCAAACATAAAAAGCTCCTAAAGTCAACTAACGAATTGTTTGTCGACACATAACTGACAGCTTAACGAAGAACCTGTCTTTATGTTTATTATGAGACCATCACAAGTCTCTTTTGTTGCATTTATATAAGAGGTGCTTCTCAAAAAGCTAATAGCTGAAATCTTGACATACAGTCAAAGAGTGATGTATCTCAGATTATCTCAGCCCAGGATCTGTATTAAGATTATCCAATCACATTGCAGTGATGTCATACAGTTAATCTACAATTAAAGCAGGACAGTCTTTTTATGACACATCTTAAAAATTCATTCTGAGGTAAAAATATTTGATTATTGACCACTGGGTCACAAAGTCATGAACCAGAACCGAGCTAGAACAGGTTCTGAACCAGTCAGTCTGGGAACAGGAACTACAGATACGTCGTCTTAACATAAACACAGATAAGAGGCCTGCTTTGTTCACGTCTCCTCCCACTCTGGGTCAGATCTGTCACTTTAGACACACCTAGGTGAAACAATAAGTACACAACAGACGACAGGCAGCTGAGACCAACACGATGAACAAACCGATGAGACGATAAGCGTAGTAACAGAAAACATACTGTACCTTTGTATTTTCCTTATGCTGCATTGTTAAAACAGAGACAAGCGCAGTGAGGACAGGAGCAAAGACCACGAAGGAAAGTTCTGTGAAACTTTGGGAGGATGAACTTTTAAAAGAGGGAGGAGCAGCAGAGGGGGATTAGCGGGACGAGCCAAACTGGAGGCATCAAGAAGAGACAACAGTCAGAATGAATGAAAGGAGGGAGTGATATGTTCGCTTTCATGAGGCGTTCAATGACATCAAACCCGGAGAGAAAATGACTGCTCCATTTTGTTTTAATTAGGTCAACGTTTCCCTTATGGATACAACATAATCCCTCCAAAATAAAAGCTTTCCTGCCGCTGCTGTTAGTCATTTTTCGGGTGAATCAGCTGTAGGTGTTCATACAGAGGCCGATTCAAATCTGATCCAGGACATGTTCTGCTAACAGACACTGATTAAAATGTATTTCCTGCCTTGTGGCGACGGGCCATAGAAACTGGGCCTGAACTGGACTTGTGTACTTTCTCTATAAAGTGCCTTGAGTGACTGTTGCTGTTCCCACACTTTATAAATTAGGTTAAACTGCACTCTGAGGGACTGTGTTTATTCCACATTTGGGAGCACTGATTCTCAGAAAACTCAGCTCAGAATCTGATCATCAGTTATTTTCAATAATTATAACCCATGAATCTAAATCTAAACCTTTAACAGTAAACTCTTTCCCAGTAATCTGATGGCGGCTGTCTGCTTCATGTCACGTCTTTAGAAGCCTCAGTTTGGTTTTGATGAGTGTTTTTCCACTGAAAGCTGAGCTCCATTGATCAAACCTGCTCAGTCCAGGTTTAATTAGCTACCGTACTTGTGGTCCCTGGGCTGCAGAGCTCAGCCTCCCCGCTGGGTCTGATAAGACCACGGGTGTACGAACGCATTAGAGAAAGACGGTGAAGTGAAAGAAAGCGACTGACTGGTTTTCCACTAATCCTCCTCCACAGCTCGAGGATTGTGGGATTGCGTATTTCACAGACTAAATGTCAGCTCCCCGACCGTCTTTCTTTTTCTCACTTTCAGTCGTCTCGCCGGGATGAAAGTTTGAGGGCAGGTGATGCAGAGTGAGTCTTTCGCAGCTGTTTTAGTGGGATCAGTGGGGTTTTCATGTTGTGAGGGGGCAGTCATGTCTTTGTGGTTTTCTTGGTCAGTTTATATTTAAAAATGAATGAGACAGAGAGGCATAATGTAGGTCTAATTACTAGCTGCTACCCTTTTAGGAGCATTAAAAGCCAAATTAATGTCTTTAATTATTATCGTCTCTTTAAAAAGAACAGTTCTTCGCAAAACAATGCAATATTTTGAGCATAATTAACATTTTCTTTGTATAAATTCTGCTTTAGGTGCACTTTACTTCTCATCAGTTCTAATATCTATCAGATCTTGTTTTAAAATGTGTTAAAACATAGTTTGATTAGAAAAAAAGGGGTCATACCCATCCTTTTTATAGAATTCCAGCATCATGTTGTCCGTGGCGACGCTCAGCGGCCGCCGGCTCTGGTCGTTCTGCCTGCGATCCATCTGTTCCATATCTGGAGACGGCATTGAGCTGTAGTTGGCGTTGTGGTTGGTGTGGACGGGGCTGCCGTAGTTTCCTGTGACGTTGAACTCGATTTCTATGAATTAGACGTAGTTTGGTATTTTAATTTTAAGCTCAGGATGCGTAGTAAACTAAAAACACAATAAATCCTAGGATTTGTTTTCTGTAGTTGAATCTGTCGTCACCTCCTGGGAAGAACCAGTCGGCGTGCTGGATGATCGGCTCGATGATGCCGACGATCTGCAGGGAAACCGTGGTCATCATCTCAGTGATGTCGCTGCAGCAGACACATGAAGCCACGTTTAATGTAGAGAAATTAGCCAAGTCTTACATTCAGAGCACGATTAACATTTTTTAATATCACAGAAGCATTAAACAGAGAAAATTAAAATCCTTTTAGATAAGTGGGCTATTAAAATACTACCGGTAATTAAAAGTTAAGGAGTTATGAAGACTTTGTATAAAGGAGGTGTCCTTCATGCTCTCAGTCTGCCTCATCATCATCCAGATAAATACTCTGGTTTATGAGCACTGTTTCCTGAGATGTGCTTAAAGCCTCGACTCTGCAGGACTTTTTGGTTTGAATTGAAGAAAATGAGGAAGAGAAAGTGAGCCGAGATGAGAGAAACCCTGCAGGGTCTCTGATCTGTCGGAAGGCTTCAGTCACTGGATTCATGCAAGAAAAATGATTGACATCAAACAGAAGGAGCCACGTGATAAAAAAAAACTGCAAAACTTTTGAAAAAAAATTCAGGATAAAGGCCTTTCTTTAAAATCTCACCCTTCGTTGTGAGTCCACAGCAGGTTGGGTCCGAGGACGATGGCGATGTTTCCTGGAGTCATCTTGTTCACGTCCTGGTATTCAGTCAGTTTGGACAGAAACTTAATCAAATACCTGTTAATACAGAAAATCCCTTTAAGTTACCGTCATTTAACAGGATGCTGTTTGAACATTTCGGGCAGAAAACTGACTAAAACTCACTTAAAGTTGTTGTTGTTGGCTGGAGGTAACTTCTCACAGGCTCCCAGCAGAGCCTGGAGCCTCTTCTCCTGATCCTGGATGCTGCAGGACAGGAAGTGCGTTAGAACAGCAGGTAGAAGGCGAACAGGTGCTTTAAACATGAGTTTAATGGTCTTATTCTGTAAGAATACACACTTAGAGGCCTGAATCCAATCATTGTAGAGTTCAAAGGTCATTAATGGCTCAGGTAGCTCACGCAGGTAGGACTTTAAAGCACCTGGAAACAGGATGAGAACAAATTAGTGTCGAGGCATACAAATGTGTTTGTGTGTGTTTTGCATCCAGCTGGAGATTCAACAGAATAAAAAACAACTTTAGTCTTATGGTTTCTACCTATGCAAAGCCTGAAGATATAAAATCAGTCTCCAAACATAAAAGTATTCATCCTCAGTTTTTCTTATTTACATAAAAACAAACCATTTTACTGATAATTAACAGTAATGATCGTTATTCAGGCATTTACCTCCATTCACACCTCAGCTGTAATTATTTCATCTGTCGACACATTTCTCCGTTTATTTCCTGAACAAGCAGGTTTCCATTTGTTACTCAACTCTTTAATACAGTTTCCGCAACATTATCCTCATGATTAGTAAAAAAAAAAACTCTTTATTTCACCAACATTATTCTCCCATCAAAAAGCCTCATTAATCTCTGATGTTTTGCTGCTGACAGGAATTATTCAAGGTAAAATGATCACTTACAGGAACTATTATCCCACAAAAAACGAAGCAAATAATACGATTATTATACATTTTAGAACAGTTAAGGGACTTTTCTGTCATTTTGAAGTGTCATTCTATTAGGGTTTAAAATACGAACTCTATATTCAACACCTGTTCATTTATTTTTAAAAACAAAAGCAGTTTCCAGACTTTTTTTATTGCTGACAAAGAAGGCGATGCTTCACTGGGCTCCTCTCCAACTTGTCTGTGTTTTTCCTCTCTGCTCTGCTGTTTTTATTTCCCAGAGGGACTCACAGAATTGATGACAAACAGCAGGACATTCCTTTCTGGGAGGCAGCAGCGAATACCTCCATGTCTGCTCAGCTGTGTCTAAATTCAGCCACGATGTATAATGTTAGAGCTGCACAAAAAAAAATGTTTGGGTTGTCAGAACTGCAGATTTTTCTCTGGTTGCAAAAACAAAAAGAGATCCAGAAGTCACTTCTGCTCCGAGTTTGTTTTTTTAAATCAGACGTCTTGTGAATAAAGTCCCCACCAATCAGGGCTTTTCCACATGGAAACATTTCTAAAAATGTCTGCATCCACACAAAAATGACCCAAAACACTGTAGTGACTATGCCACGCCTGTATGTGGCGCTGTAACACTGCCATGAAAATCATGAAGGTCATAAGTGAAGTTAGAGGTGGGGCTATAATGCTTTCTACATGAAAACTCATCTGTGTGACGTTTCAAGATTTTTTCACTCGAATCCATTAAAAATATATTTAGGATCTGCTCCAACACTGGTTCCATGTGGAGGCAAGGCTGGAAACGATTTAACGAAACCTTTTGGATGTCCATAAAACATCACCTGGGCATGGACTGAACCTCAAAGGCTCAGAAACACAACCTTGTGACATTCTTAGCTTTTAATTCTGAGAATGCTTTATTGAACTGATTAGATTTCATCTCTCCTCCAGATTCAAATTTTACTAATGCTGCATTCAGTGTACTTGAATGCCAAACTTCTAAACCTGATATTAACTGTAAATTATCAACAGCAGTTAGAGATTTCACTACTACCAGATTTATCCCACGTTTTATACCCTAAGAATCTGAGTTGTGGGTTTTTTTCTTGGTTGGATAGATTTCCGATTTTCTATTTTTTCACTGAATGCACCATTAAAGCAGCTGTTTTCAGTCTTGCTTTGTGACCACTGATCATTATTATTGACTTCAGCCAACTGTAATTAATGAGCGAACCACTGAGCACCTGCAATTCTACAAACATCTTGGATTCAAATCTAAGTTTTTAAAAAGTATTTGTGCAGGAAAGTACGGAAGTTAGCTCGTTTTCACACAGTTTTACAAGGATTTAATTAAATCAGTCTGAACTTATTCCTGAGTGAAAGATCCATTCTTTAATAGATGAGTTCCTACTTCAGTCTGGTGGTAGATCTAGGATCTCTAGTCTGAAATCTAAACATTAAAGGAGCAGTTTAGTCCTGTAATCGTGTTCTTAAATAGGTCTTAATTGAAGTGTGGCATTATTTTCTTGTTTTTAGATTACACAGCTGCTTTTTGTCTTCATTGTATTTCATGTTTAAAGATCTATGTCCAACCTTGATGCTTATAAGTGTTTTATACATTTTTTGTATATGTCTGTGTTGATATATTTAAACAAATGCTGAAGTACAGTAAATACAGTCATCGACCTACCAGAACTTAACATTTTGAAGCAAATATTTTAGGACTAATGACTGAGATAAGGAAGAAAAAATGAATTAAAACAAAAAAAAGCATAAAAATCTTCTGACTGTAGGAAAAATCCACATTAAATGACACAAACATGAGGTTACAGCTGATTTCTGTGCTGAAACGTTGCTTCTTAACATAAACAGGTTGACAGTTTAATTAAAAATATATTGATTTAAAGTTAAATATATTCCTCCTGGCTTGTGCTGGTCTTGATATACGTGTTTTTCTTCTGACAGCAACATTGTGCCGCAGTCAGCTGCAGCAAAGAGGAACACTGTCATAAAAAAGATCAATAACGGCACCTTAAAAGCCTGAAAGCTTTTCTTTCTTTTGTGGTCCATCACGGTTCTGATTTCAAAGGGAGGACGTGACAGCAACAAAAAGAAAACAGATTATTTCTGCTGCAGACTCCCTCTGACATTACTCCCAGTTATATTTGGAATTTATCACCAGACGTTTTTTCATTTACTTTCTGTACAACAGCAGGGAGGTAAAAAATGGACCCTTTGATTTCAGCTCATGTTTGTCACTGATGGATTTCAAATGCTTCGATTCAAATTTGAAGTTAACAAGTGAAAATGTGCATAAACAAGTAAAATGTTTTATTAAGGCAGCTTCATGATCGCCTCTCCGCGCGTGAGACATCAGTAAACATGTCACACACAGAAAATCAACTCCAACTCATGAACCTGCTCATGTGAAGCCAGTTTTATTGGTTACTAGTTGTCGTGGCAACAGATAAGCAGCTGCTGTGTGTTGGGGGGGGGGGGGGGGGGGGGGGGGGGGGGGGGATCTCACCTGCGATGGCGTGTGGGTCTACAGAAAACTCTTGAACGTCTAAAACTCCACAGTCCAAAGACGCCTTGAGCTTCTTCAGTTTGGAGGCTGAAGGAGCGATTCTGAACAAACCCTGAAACACAAAGATTCACCTCGTCAGGCAGACAAACACTAATGTGACATCATTAATGAGGAAACACATTTATATGCAACAGGATGAGCAACTACCATGCCTCTACGTTTTAAATCTTCCCAGAACGCCTCAATCTGCAGAACAACTCTGAGTCTGAATGTAAATAAAAACAGGAAGCAGCTACTTTCCAGCACTAATTACAAAACTAGAGACTTTCTTCCATTAAACAATAATTAAACAGCCATAATGATTTGTTCCCTTTAGTAATTAAGACTGACTTAATGTTCAGCATCGTTTCACGTTCTGTAAATACGCTTCCTGTGTCCGTGTGTCACATTAAAGCAGCCGTGTGCGTTTACCTCCTCCTGCATGCCACACTCCAGCAGCATGGTGACGCAGGCCTCGATGGGAAAGGCAATATCTCTCCCGCTGAGCGCTAAGTGCTCCTCTAATGGTTTCCCGTAGCACGGTTTCTCCGCCCAGGTCTCTGTGAAGCACACACACAGCATTAGAGACTCACAAACACTCAGAAAGTCCAGCAGCAGCTCTGCTTTTATTCACCTGCTGTCATTAGATAAATACAGCAGTTTGAAAAACTTCCTGTTTCTCCTTCTAGATATAGAAAAATGGACATGCTCATTAATCAAAACAAGCTGTGTGTCTGTGCAGACAAATGCATAATGAATGAAAGGAATCGGTTAACTATAACCTATAAATATTCTGTATCCATTTGGAGTTTTCTTAACCCTTTACAGGACAAGAGTCTAGAAGAGGAGTTAGAGAAACATGAGCACTCAGACTCACCCTGATGAGCCTTGATCTGAGGTAAAACACTCTGCAGCAGCTCTAATGACTTCCTGTGGTACTCTGCCTGGACTTCTATCAGCTGGACAGAGACACAGGGACACCGAAGGGTCGGCAGTGTGTTTGTTGTGTGTTCACTTATTCACAGCTCGTATAGGTGCTGCACTTACTGTCTGGAAGTAGCTTGCATAGTCGATTTCTTTGGCCACAAAACTGTACATATCTGCTGATAACTGATCCTGGTCCAAATGAGAAAAAATCCATATAAACAAAAACCTCAATAAGCAGAAAGAATGAATAAAGTTACCAGCAAATATGGTAAACGAAACTTCAAAAACAGACCAAACTGACTGAAACCAATCATTTTAGATGTGAAAACTTTAAAAACAACAGTTGTTTTGTATTATCGCCTTAAAGATGACAGAGGACATAAATCAGCTTCCAAGCTGTTAGCTGTTTTTAGTTCTCTTCATGTCTTAAGGACAAATGAATCTTCCTGCTAGGATAACTCCTATAGCTTTGCCTGACATTCAGGACATTTACGATCACGTGGACTGACTCGACAGATCTCCATGCGGTTGGCTGCCTCCTCCATCTCCTCCCTGAGGTGGTCGGCCTTGGCTCCTGTTGGCTGCAGATTGGTGGACAGTCCTGAGGATTTGGAGGACTGGTAGTATCTGTGACAGGAAAAATGGTTTTATTTTATCTCTACATCCTGAGACCCTGCATAAAGAGGACATTGGGTTGTTGCACTATAATATTTTGTCCTTTTCAACTTAGACCTGCGTGTAATATTTACGGCGACTGGGTTTTGGTTTAAAAGATTTTAAATGATTAACATAATACCAAAAGCCTCCTTAACTTATTCACCATAAACTATTTTCTTTTCTAATTCCAGCTCTCCATCTCTTCTTCCCTCTGTTTGTCTGTCTGAATGCAGATAATATGAAGCGCTGCCAGAGGATTCAGCACACAGCGGCATGATGGGAAAAATTGCTTCTTCATATTTGGGTCACTAAAAAAGCTGACAGACTGGACTGCAGTGTGGAAAATAACATCCTGTTATATTTAACATTGATGTGAATCAGCAGAAGGAAACTGATCAGGAAACAGTTTCTGACTGGACCAATCAGCACGGAGCTGGATTTTTGATTTATGTTTGAAATCAAAGCTTGAAAAACAAATTTATTCCATACAGCTCCTATTAGCGGTTAGCTCATCAGCTAAACTCTGATCTGAGCTTGTTCAGAAGTTATCTTCAACAGGTAACTGTAGGCTATATAATATACCTACAGAACAACAATACAAGAGATCTGGTAGTTTACTGTCGGTACTGTTTTTATATCTATTTTCTTATAAAATATATGTTATTTGTTTTGCTTCATCGCTTTTTAAAATCCTTTAAATTTCCATTGTTTCTGCTTGAATTGCCCCCAAATTTGTATTTGTGTTGTGAAATAAATGTAATTGTGAAATATTGTATCTTTACCAGAACTCACTATACATGCTATAATTTAATGAAGAGAAAAGTATTTGCTTTTTGTAGAAAAATATAAAGACATAAAAGGGGTGCAAAGAAAAGAAAAACATCAAGTTCCTTGGATTTAATCGGTTGAATACTTTCTTGCATTGCAGTCACACAAAATCACTCCAAGGGCCAAAAATGGCCCCCAGGTTGCACTTCGGTTGTCTGAAATCAACCCAGTGTGTGGGATTGATGTGCTGTTTTTAGTCAGTTCTGTATATTCTGCAGAGCACAGCTAATATACAGAAAGATTCTAATTATTCATGATGTTTTTTTCCAGCTGCAGAGAATTGACTGGAAAAGGATCCAAGATCATGTAAATGTTATCAATCAAACATGTTTAGTTGTTGCTGTTCAACCCACTGAGTACAGATGGAACCTCAGCTGCAAGTAAAACTAGAATCAATTAAACGTTTGAGGGATTTTAACCTCAGGAAACTGTTAGGAACAACTTTACCAGCATGTTTTACTACAAACTCTGTATGAAAGGTTACACTGAAGAGCAGCTTTCTCATTTAAAACAGCCAGACGTGCACGAGTGTGAGGTTTTCACACGCCGACAGCAGCGTGCAGTGACAGAAGTTTTAACTTCACAGCAGCTTCATGGTGTGCAATCAAATCCTAGTGACATTCAGCAGGAAGCTTCAGAAACGGGTCACTCAGGAGATGGAGTTTCTCACATCACAGCTGAGTTTCTAGCCCTCACACACACACACACACACACACACACACACACACACACACGACAATAAAATAACAGAAACACACTCACCTCGTGCGTGCAGAGTCCATGTCCAGGACCAGTTTAGCTAAATGTTTCCTTTGTTTCTGGATATTTGGGATTTCCACCTGAAAGGACAGAGCAGAGTTTTACTCAGGTCAGTTTCTTGGTGTGAAACAGACTGGGTATTGTCAGCTGCTGGAGGAAAACCCACCTGTGTGTTTGTTTCATGACAACTGATCTATAGAAACATCTAAAGGCTCATATTCAGCAGTGCTCTGAAGCATTGTTTTCATCTGTCTGTTAGCTCAAATAAACAGAAACTACATTTAAATCTGTGTACCAACACTCATCCTATGGAAGATTTTTAACATTTTTATCAGGATTCTTATGTGACGCATTTAGAAAACTTAACTTTTGACATAAGTTTCTGATAGTCTGTCAAAAAGTCTTTGCAGGGGGAGTCTCCAAAATGTCTCAAAATATTCTCAATCCCCTCCCGTAAGTCACAGGGTCTCTGTGAAACTTTGTAATGTTAAAAAAATTGGAGAGAAAACATTTCCTCCAACAACAGGCAGCTGTTTTGAACATCTAGAACTCATCTGAGTTTCTTTAAGTCGGAAGTGTAAAAAATGGGGGAGAAAGTTAGGAGTGGTTGGATGACGAAGTGCAGGAATGAGTTTAATAGTAATCAGCTTGTTCCTTTACCTCTGCCAGGTCAGACAAAGGTTCGACTACGTCTTTCTCGATCGTGTTCTCAAACAAGATCAGCTCCTGAGCGAGTTTTTCCTGCGTCTCCCCACAGAGCTTCAGCATCTTCCTGCAACATGTCAGGGATTCACCCATCAGTAAAACATGGATCACCTGAGAGGTTCAGAGTTTTCTATAAAAGCAGTGATCTGAGGTGAGTTCTGATCAGGCGTGCGCTCACCCCAGCAGAGACTCGTCCCCGAGCACGGCGGCCCCCTCCACCAAACATTGTGCGAGTGTTGTGAGAGGAAGCTTTTTCTGCACAGAAACAGAAACGGTCGATGAGTCAGACTCAGCAGAAATGTGAAAGTGTCGTTCATCTCCGAAAACTGTGATCAACACATGAAACAAACCACACACACTGGAACACAAAACACAGACTGTACAGCTAAAAACACAAACATCCTGAAGCATCTCAGCCCAACATCTGCTGCTGGTTTATGATTTTAATAATCAAAGACTTTTCTGACTTATTTAATGGAAACATGATGTTACCAACATCCATCTCAACCTCGTGTCTTTATATAAAATACACAAAAATGTTTGCTTTGTTTCTAAACTGCTTTAGTAAAACTGTATTTTGCTGTGAAGGGAGTGGACGATGGAATAAAACTGGACCCAAACGCAGTTTTGGAGGCTGGATGAAGCTAAAACCCAAAGAAATCTATTGTAACACTTTAAAGCCTGATAGAGTAAATAATAATTAAAATATATAATTAGTAAATTTAAAGTTAACGTTTCACAGTCTGTCTTATGTGTCACATATTTAGTCTTTCTGATTGGCCATAAATGTGCAGTGAAAATTCACAGGGTGAGGTAAAAAGTACTGTGCCGCACTGATAGGGGGCAGTGCTGAGCCCCATAGGCACAGCACTGCTCTTCTTCTGCTGCAAAACAAAGTGCTGGGCTCCAGATATTGGAGTTTTTGAACACATGAGACAAAAGTTTGATTCATTTTATCAGTGACTTCAGCAAAACGCAGCTGGATGACAGACAGTGGTGGCTTTAAAACAACAAAATGTTAAAATTATGGCTCAAAATTATATTATAAGCTTTGATTTGGGTTCATATTTGTAAATCTGACTAGTAGAGTAGGAACCAAAGTGCATGTCTCAACAACAATAAGAAATTAAATTGGCACTTGCTACCTGCAGTATTAAGATCCTCCACCAGAGGGCAAAGGACAAGCGAAAGATTCAATACAGCAGGTTTTTGAGAAAACTTTGAGACAGATGTCTCAGTTATGATAAATTAAGTTTTTTCCCTTAAAGTTTGTTTAAATTTCAGCATATTTGATTATCTGAAAAAAAATATTCAGAAAAATAAAAAGGTGGTGAGGCAGACAATGGATTTCAGAGGCCCATGCAGGTGAAGGCTGAAGAAAGTTTATTTTAACAAATTAAAGGCGCCACATGAATAGAAATATTTTGGGCTTCTTTATTTCTTGTGAGCCAGTTTTATGTGTGTTTTTTTCTAATTTGGTTCCTTCCACCACTTCCAGCTGAATTCATCTGTTGTCCTAAACCTATTGAGAGCAGTAAATCTTATGTTATTGTTTCTGCTGAGAGCCTTAAGGGCCACCCATGACCTCTTTTAACCTTTGTGTGTGTGTGATCTGACCGCTGTCTGCTGCAGGTAAAACACTGACTGATCATAACTCCATGCAACATTCTAAAGAAACTCAATCACGTCTCTAAATTACAGACCCTGCCGATCCACGTTAAATCAGGTTTTCTGTTAGGCGTCTCACCGAGGGCGACCTGACAGACTTCTTGTCCACGTCCACACCCTGCTGGCCCTGCAGACAGGCTGTCAGCCTCTTGTGTGTGCTGTGGGAAACTTGTTTGACCAGCTCCAATCGTTTCTCAACCTGAAACACAGAAAATATGGTCAAAATGAGAAACTGCACAGATAGAACACCTTTTAAAACACAGATTATAACAGTAACATGCAGACAGTAAGCTGAGAGCGCCTGCAGTCGTTATTCCTGATGCTGTCTCGAGATAGTCGAGCTTTTAGGGATCAACGAGGTTCATAATTTGTTAGTTATTCACTCTTCTGTACAAGAATCCCGTTATATTTAATTAAACGCTCATTTATAAACATACAAACAGCATCTCTCCCGGTTTGAGACAAACACATGGCGTCTGTTGATCTTAAATGCCTCTCGCTTCGTTATTAAACCAACTCAGTGGAAATGAGGTCGCCGTAGCTGACGGCATCATTAATCTGATCAATTACGACGCCGCGCCCTGATCAATCAGCAGGGACGCTCAGCCTTTTGTCTTGGAGAGACGTTCAATTCCAGCGCTCATTAAAGCTGCCTGAAGGCAGTTCAGAGACCCATTTGGAAAAAGTCAATTTATGCACACTGAATACTTTGCACTACTAATGATGTTTTACAGAGTGAAGGTTCTTACACACACACACATATCTGAAGAAGACTCATTAGTACCTGCAGTAGGTCTTCACTCAGTACTTCTGTTTTTTCGGCTCTGGAAGAGAGAGAAGAAAGAAAGCTGGCTGTTAGCGGGATGGGGGAGTTACGTAACTGTGGGAACGAGGCGGCACACAAACACAAATTACATCATTTGATGAAATTCTGTGCAAGAAATAAATATTACTGCTGTTGCCTGAGTGACTTAATGTTTATTATAGCCGTTTCCTTGAGCTCAGGCTGATGTGAAAGGAAATTCTTGTGTTAGAAACCTGATCTTTAGCTTTTTGTATTTGCCGATGATGAGTTTTATATCACAACTTCCATCTTCTACAGCTCTGACCTGCTGATAGCAATCTTGATTATGATTTATCCCAAAGAAATATACTAGAAAACCTGAACGAAGTTACATTTAACTGGAAAATTATATATCTGGAAATAAAGAATTCCCATTTGGAAGATGTGTCATTGCTAAAGCTTAGTGACGGTGAGCTCATGGGTCAGAAAAAACTTTTTTTAGTGGAAGCTTAACAGTGATGCATTCACAAACAGAGAAAAAAAATCTAATTTTTGAGTTTAAGGTTAGCTGATCATTGTTTACCTGGATTAAATGTTAAAAACAATAAAAAATAAACATAAAACTAAATCTGTTACAGAGCAGATTCTTCATTTTCTAAAGAACTTGTGATGAGATTGGTGACATCATCAAGTCCTTCAGGTTTTCTCTGGTTTTTGGTTAAAACACAACATAATGTGCCCAGGACTATTCAGACCTCCAGATCTAAGCAACCTGAGCTGAAACCTCTCTCCAAGTGTCCTAAAAAACACAATCTGACTCAAATCCTGTGTCTGACATCATCATGTGTCGGAACCTGTTTGTGCAGTTTTAACAGAGCCAAGTGCATTTGTGGTACGCGCAATCACCGCTATCTGTAGCTGCTGGTGTGTGTAGACAACAGAGGTATTGTTTCAGAGCAGGTTGCTTAAAACAGAAACATACTGTTGGAAGGCTCCAGGGCTCAGATATGTGCTTTAAGTCGGAGCGTCAAGCCTCCGGCAACAAACATGTAGAGGTTTTATGATAAACCAACATCATACGGGTCCAACAGTCACCAGTGAAGGTTAAGAATCAACTTTTTCCACTAAAAAAAACAAACAAATTACACTAAATTTGTACCGATCATCATTTTTAGTTCAAAAAGTCCAATCTGGTCTGACTGATCTGTGAAAACACGAGCATCGCCTCTCTGTTGAAAGACCTGGACCCAGTTCAGGGTCAACTAACTCAACCAGAACTGCAGGTAGCAACCTAAAGGTCTATTGCAACATAATTACGAATTTTAAAAACTCAAAGCATTTTTCAGAGAACATGAAAACAAAACGTGAAAATTCTGCAGAAAATCAGATTGACCTCATCTAAACGTAAAAAAGGTCAACACAACATTTCAGTTAATCAGCAATAAAATCTAACAAAGTATGAGGAAATATTCAAATTATAAATCAGAAATACAATATTCAGGTTTAATTCATCAGAAATTACTACAAACTAAGAACAGCTGTCTGTATGACCTGGATTTGAACATTTTATTTCTAAAAACGGATGATTTCCTACCAGAAGGAACAAACCAAACATGGAATTTGGACCTCTGAGTTTTTCTCTGCCAGCATTTCCTTCGTACCTGCACAGTGAGGGTGATGTGGGATAAGTTCATGTGGCTTGAATGAATCTGAACATCCTGAACATTCACTGTTCTCTTCAGGTTATTCATCCACATAAACCATATCATCATGTATTATCCATTAAGGGTTCTCAGATGAGTGATTATCAGATAAATAAATCAGAGAATGAACGATCCACAAAGTGACAGCAGTTTATTTATCTAGCTGCACTGCATTAGTGGTTGCTAGAGACCTAAAACAAAACTTCACATCAAATCAATCCAAACCGTCTAAAAACACTGAACAGATTCTTTCTGACAGAATCAACCAGGTCTACCTGATCTAACTGATCTGAGTCCAGCTGAAAGCATCACTGAGGGAACCGGGCCGTGCCTGAGTGGACTTACAGAACCAAGCCGTTCCTGCGGGAGCCTCTAGTCCTGTTGAGCTGCAGCCTTTTCTTCCACATCCCCCCTGCTGACAGGTGGAAAAGCACCTGTCTTCAGGCAGGAGCCCAGTGACAGCAACCAGCCAGAAAAAAGGGGAAAGGCAGAGTGAAAGGAGGAGGAAAAAGAGAGTGAAGAATGAATGAGGGAGCGTGGGAGGGAGTGAGGGAGGGGAAAGAATGAGACCTGACTGTCAGGTCCTTTCTCTTTCTTTTTCTCAATCACCACATCTTCCCCGTCAACAGATCGGACCGCAAAACATCTAATGTGTTTTTATGAGCTCATAAACATACCTGAGTCAAAGAAACCGATCTGAGCCTCCGGCTGATCGTCGGCTGGTCTGAAGGGAAACGACTAGAATCAGGAGGATTCATCTGAAACTCCATCACCAGGTCTCCATTCAGCTCTCAGCAAAACCTGCTAAACCTTTCAATAACTAATCATCAGCCCGGTCCTGTTTGTCTCTGGGTTCGTTTCCCCTCTGAGGACAGAACTCAGAGCAAACTCTACCATCTGAGTGATTCCAGCTACATGCAGGATAATGATCCTCACACAAACAATAACGAGCAGGTCTGTCCAACCATGAGTCACAAACTACAACACAACAAACATTCCCCTATACAGCAATTCATCATCTTCATTCCTGTGTGACAGCTGTTTATTTAGCACACACACACACACACACACACACACACACACACACACACACACAAACACACACACACACAACTCCTTTCAGGCATTGTGTGATAAATCGAAGACCAACACAAAACAGAATGCTGTCAGCTGGACTGATGAGTTTTTTGAGCCAGAGGATCAAAACCTACAGAATTCTGGGTGAATGTCTCTACCTGGAGAGCCTGCAGGTATTAAATCTACAAATAAACCTGCAAATAAGCCTAACAGTATCCACTGATTTCAGTTTCAGCTGCCATGTTCTCTATTACCAGCAGGAGGCAAGATGTGATAATACTCTGACCGAATGTCACCCTGAGGGAAATGGATCTATTATTAACAGTATATTAAAGCCGCGGCTGCAGCGCTGCTGGATGCATCAGGTCTGCTTTGCTTTGAGAGCAGCTGGGAATTCAACAAAAGTACAGAGAGAATCTTTAAGGACCAGAACATAAATAACCATAAATCTACTCCTGTTTCTGTGAATCTGCATGAGCATCATTAGAAGAGCTGGTGATGTTGTGCTGACGTTTCCATTCTGGGAAGGCAGCAGATGGATGTGGAGATGTTGCAGCCGAGGAAGGGAGAGGCTGAGAAACACGACTCATACCATGGAAAGCGTTTGGGTTCGTGAAATAAAAGATGCCGTCTGATCTAACCGACCCTGAAAAGACGAGTAGACGGGTGATGTGCTCATGCCGCAGCGTCTCCTTTTTATTTCTGACACATCAAGGACACGACGACGTCTTGAAGCCTCGGCAGAGCGGTCGGGACTTTACTGCAGCATCAGCTTCTGTCGTCACATTCGGGATTCCCACTGGCAAAGAGAGCAGGGCGGAGGCAGAGCGAGGTGAAAACCAACACTAGAGCAGAGTAACGTTCCAAAGGGGTTGTGGTTTCTTTTGAAAGGTTTATAACGAGCTGGATCATCAACACAGCACAGCACAGCTTCTTCTGACAGTCTCTGATGTGTCCTGACCATTTCTGGTCATGTGAGGAAGAAGATTCCTCTGAAAATATTGGGTCAAAAGACTGAAATGGAGGTGAAAAAAGTCCAAAGAAAAACACCAAAACAAGCACATGTAGAAATCTGTACACAAAAACCTAAAAATCGTTCGTACATTTGTTCATCTGTATGAATATTCTAGTGCTTGTGGAGCCTGGAGAAGACAAGAAGACCAAACCAGCAGGATTTAATGCTCTTTGATGGCAGATGTGTGTCGGTTTATTTTTAAAAACACTCTCATAATTATTCATACAGTCCACCTCAGGCAGGAAAACCGACGTATAATGAGCTAAAAATGGTTCAAGGACAAAAAAAAAAACTCCCCCAGGAGAAATGTTCCAGGTGAAGTAAAATTACCCAGCATGCCTCTCTGTACTGCTAACTTGTGGGGGTTGCCATGGCAGCAGGTGTTGCAGCGACAGAGTGGGTGGGTGGATTCTGTGTGAATGTAAAGGTGTGTGAAGATGAATGAAGAGTAAAGTGGAGTCGTTCCTCTAACGGGAGCCTGAGGCGAAGGATGCTGGTCGAACACAAACAGCTGATCGTCATCTGGATCACAACAAACAACAAAGTGAGCTCCAAGCTTCTTCTGGCTCCAAGGTCAAACGGTCTGTGTTCTCACCGAGGAGTCGGGTGGAAAAGCAAACAGCAGATTATACGTTTAGGTAAAGTCGTCAGTTGTTTTTCTAACTTTGTTCGTGATTTAGTTGCTTTTTTACATAGAGAAACCCTGATTCTGGTGTCAGCGCTGCACAAAATTCCCACAACACAAACAACAGATAACACAAAACTGATGGACAAAGAACAGCTGATCAAAATGCTGTTCACAGCAGGGTCCAGGTTGGGCTCTCCAGAGACGTTTTCCTTTAGACGAGCTCTAAATCCCTGCAGCTTTTCTCAGCCGAACACAAAGAAACGACCCGACTCATTCCAGATTCACCCCCATCCTCTGCTGGCCTTCACCACAGACAACTCAACAAAACGCCGCCATAAATCCAACCAGAGCTCGTCTTTACAACCGCCGCTGAGTCACTTTTTACCTCACGAGGCTAAACGTCAACCTGGGGAATTTAAATGATTTTATCATAAAGAACGGTGATAAGTCTTCTGTCTGTCTGAAGGGAGTTTTTAGTCTTCCAGCCTGCAGACTCGACTTCAGCTGACACACAAACATAAATATGATCATGTGATGCTTTCATCTCATCTGAACTCTCCCACACTCAGCCTGGCAACACGCATCTCCTGACCTGACAAAAACACACACAGACACACACAGACAGGGCTCCGCTTGTCCACATGTGACCTGACCCGATCACGTCTTCACGCAGCTGATTTAAACACCGGGGCGACGGGAACGTCAGGACAGTAGAGATGTGATGCTTCCCTCAAACACAGAAATCCCATTTGTTTCAAAGGACTTCTGTTTTTCTGCAGCAGGTTTTATTTCTGCAGCTTTCACATTCATAATAAATACCTAAAGAGGAGTTTCCAAACGAAAAATCAGTCATGCATCTCTTTTCTGACTTTGCTCATCCTTTTTTTTTTTTTTTGGGGGGGGGGGGGGGGGGGGGG
>SSNR01000021.1:214383-278253 GCA_006937965.1 Callopanchax toddi | reverse complement strand
GACACTTGCATTTACTTCCTTGGTAGTTTCCATGTTAGACCAACAGAGAAATAAAACATTAATATTGAGATTTGAAGATGTTTCTGAAATCTGAGCAAACCCAACCTGCTAGACGTTTTTGACAAATCCCTGGAGGTTTTACCAGTCGAGAGGCCAAGTGCTCGTTATGCAACAGAAAACTGAACATCTGCTGAAAACAGACATGTTTTGTTTATCTGACCAGTTCTCCCCCTTAAACCTCCACCCACTCCTCCCTCCTCTGCAGGAGCTGGATCAGAGCCAAGCAATGTGTTCTACGCGGATCCTACAAATTTTGGCATCAGGTTGGAGCTCCGAGGCAGTTCACTCAACCCCTGCGTTTTCTTTTAATCTCCTTCCAGCTTCATTTATTTTCCCCTCCTCCCTCCTTACACCTCTGTGAAATTCGCCAGCCTTCCCAGTTCTGCGTATCTGAGGAGACGGCGTTCTGGCAGCCGGCGGGGACAGGCCGGCCCGTTGGACTCGTCTCTGCAGGAGAACCGATCGAGCCGAGGGGCTTCTCTCCTGCCAAGATCTCGTCATACTCAACACTTCCCCAGAATGACTAATAACTGTGAGAAAAAGGAGAAAGGGAAGCAGCCAGAAAGCAGTTAAGATGCACACAGGGACAGGAATTCCTCAGACACAAAAACGCCTTTCTGTTCGCGTTGGCGTCGCTGGAGCGGTGAAATAAGTGGAGCAGGTGACAGGCGGGATGAGACGATATGGTGGAGGCGCCTGAGGTCGATGAATGGAGAGATGCTGCTCGTTCCAGCAGAGAACAATAATAACAGTGATTTGTGAGACTCTCTATTCTGCTCGGCGTTTCTCTCATGTCCTCAGTTTGTGTTGCAGATTTCAGAGAAGTGAGGTAACGCCGTCGCCGTGGCAACCGCTGACCTTGTTCCTTCTAGGCCACGCAGCTTTAACGCTCGCATCCAAGCCTCAATCCTCTCACATTTCTGGGAGCAACAGTTTGAGCCAACGGCTACTGTCTAACAGTTCCACACAAGCAAGCTGAGATTTGCAGCATGACGTCACTTCCTGTTTCTGACATCATTCACTGAAAACAAAACGATGATCAGACACGCAAGACCTTCAAATGATGAGAAACCTTATCTCAGAGTTTATAAGAAAATATTCCTCTGAAACGTCTGAAGGAAATCTGAAATTAGAGGACAAATCATGATTTAATGATTTATCAGATTATTTACACTTTTTGGTCAAAAAAAAAAAAAAAAGTACAAACTAATAGAAAATAAATTTTCATTTCTTGCAATTTTCATTCTTTTTTCAAATTGTTAATTTGACAAAATAACCAACAATGCCACGTTCGTATTGATTAGAGACACAAAGAGAAACTGATTACAACTAAATTACTAATAAACTGAGTAAAAATGAGTCACGTTGAGGCTAAATTGCATTAAGTAAATTTGCACAACATTCCCACAAGTGTAGCAACTTATTCAAAGTTTGGACTAATGCAAACATTTTGAATGTATCGATTCAATCTAAAAATGTGTGCATATTTTCCAGCTTTGTACAAAATTGAATGCATTTTTATAAAAACTCAAGTAATGTTGCAGCAGAAATTCCATGTATATATTGCAAAACATTTGGAAAGGAAATCTGCCATCAATTTAGACATAATTATTCAGGTTTATCATGTTTTTATCATGCTGCTTTTGGCTTTAGAGCCACGGGTTGCAGACTCCTGCTTTAGATGCATGCTCAGGGTTATCAAAGTTTAGTTTCATTAAATCTGTCCATTGATTCATGAGATATTTGCTAACACACACACACAAACACACACACACAAGTAAAAACATCATCTCCTGCCTAACAGCGACAGGTGATAATAAAACTGATTAACGGCAAAGTTTTAACTACATAACATTGACTGGAAATTAAAAACTCAACCATAATTTGAACCAATAATGAACAGCTATGATAAACTGCAGCACTAATTGATCAAATCTCCTTCATCCTCCAGTAAATCTCTTAACTTTTAACCTGCAGTAGAACACACACACACACACACACGTGTGTGTTAAATATATTTAACATGCAGTCTCTGATGTGTCCTTGTGCATAACAGCAGCTTTGGGAAATCGTCCTCCCTCACACGGCGATGAATCTCAGCTCAGAAACAGGAGTCACACCCTACAGGCTCGGTCTCACTTCAGGCGACTGAACAGATTTATGGAGCGGTCCGTTTGGTTCTGATGAAGAGCTGCAGGACATTCCCTCACCTGGACATCAGGATTAGGTCTCATTTCAAGTTAAAATCCTTTTAGTATTTTCAAAGCTGTGACCTTTAATGTGACATTTTTCACAGGATCACAGAAGTTTAGAGATCTTGATAAAGATCTGACCTGTTTTTGTCAGAATGTCAGGATTTCATATAATCTATATATGATCTGCTTTTTTCAGTAGATTTGTTATTTTTAAAGATAATTTTAGTCACAAATTACACTCAAAACCTTTAAAATATACATATTCTTCGACTACTTGTAGATTATGTTCACAAATTTGCCTCAAAGTACTTCTTAACAGGACTACTTCCTGTTTCTAGAGACTCCGCCTGCTTTGAGTGATGTCACTGGTGGGTGTGGTCCTTACTGTAGATAAATAACTGATAAAACACCACTTCAGTTCAGAATGAGCAAATCCTCTTAAAGCAAAGCCCTCACAGAAAAAACACATGAGCTTCACATTAACATGTTAAATACACATAAAACACATGTTTCCCGTGTGAATTTTGATCATTTTTAATTGATCATGTGATCCCGTGTTTTTGGGCTCACATGTGAAAAGTTCATGTTGTTTGTCTGTAAGGAAGTAGAGTATCAGGATTAGTACTTTCATCAAAAACCTGTCATTTCCAGTTCTGTACCTGTCTGCTGCCCTCTGGTGGATGATCTACATATTTAAAGTGCCAATTTTATCTTTTTTATTACTGATATATTGTTAAATACATAATAAAAGAAAATAGATTATTATATATTTGTTTTATTAAAATTAGCCAATAAATAGTTCATTTTTTCTAAACTAGATTTTTTTTTTATTATTATTTGATATTTCAGGTTTTAAAGTGTCAGTTTATAAAAGCTCAGACAGACACTTCTAAAAAGATTTATGCACAAATAATAACATTTTGCTTCATTTTCAGTTTGGTCACATAACGTTATCCAGTTTTTAGTTACAATCCTGTCACAATTTGTTATTAAGAAGCTCAGATTATTAGAATAAAAACTCTTACATGCAAACACCGATTAGAACAACAACTAGAGGAACTCACATCCGTTCTCCATCATCTGAATTCCCTAAACTTCTGATTTCACCAACAATTAAAACTAAGATGCACTGAACATAACAGGAAATAAAACTAACGTTCAGATACCATAAATAAAACCTGATTTCTGAATGACACGTTAAAGTGAAGCGACCACTTTGTTCCAGTATGTTTATGTCAGGTGTTTTTATGAACTCTCCTCTGATTTAACACACACAATAGTCGTCTAAAACACACAGTTGTGTAAAACACGCCGTCTCAGGTTCCAGGTTTTAATTACTGCAACAACTCAAACATGACCTCAGTCTTAAAACTAAACCAAGAGGCTCACGATGATGACAGGAGTTATGTAGAGGAACTCTGAGTTATGAAGTCGAGGTTTCAACAGCAGATCAGCTGAAAGCAACACAAAAACACTAAATGACAACCAGCTCCTACATGAGGAACGTGGCTGAAACAGGAACACAGAAACAGGTTGGAAAATAAACATAAAGCTTAAAAAAAAACAGAAAGACTAAAATATGTTTAAACTAAAGGCCTAGAATGGAGGAAACACACCACACACTGCCTTTATGATCATCATGTTGAGAAATGATTGAGTTATAGCAGATTTAATCTCGGTCTCAGGCAGGATCTCATTTGATTTGTTTCTCACTAAAAGGGCAAAGGTCTGTAATAAAGATGACTCAGCTAAATGTTAGCTCAGTGTTTAAAACTGACTGGCTTATAACCGTTGGTGTGTTTTATTTATTCAGTCAGTTAAAAGGTTCTAATAAATTAAATGAATCCAACCCATTCAACAACCTGACTTATTTATATTCAGTAAAACGTCACTGGAGTTTAGAAGCTTCAACTTATTTTATTTAGTGGTTTAAAGTGATGAAAAATGAGCAGGGTTGCAGAAAATTCTTACATTTAAAAAAATTATAGATTTTATTTTGTGCATTTTTTAATGCATTTGGGGCAGTAACGGTTATAATTTAATGTAAGGTAATAATAATGTAAAATGCATCAAACACATATTAAAATAATATCAACACTTTTTTTATTTAGAAGATTTTTGGTCAGTTGAGTTGTTTTTTGGGGGGTTCGGTTAAACACAGGGACTAAAATGTCCTGCTGGTTCAAAGGTTAAAATCCTAAATGACTCTTAGATGAATGATTTCCATCCTGATGACAGAAGATTTTTTGCTGTCAGCCTGTAGATCTGTTGAGTTTTAGTTTCTCTTACTGATGTTTTTTTACTCCAGAACTCACACAGAAGAACAGCACGAGTTCTCGGTTTCTCCTCGCCTCTTTTTGCATCTTTTAGAGCTTTTATTGTTTATTTTGTGTCTCTACAATGGCTGATGAAATAAAGACAAGGGTTTCTCTGTGGATGAAGCAACACCTTGCCTCGGGCTGCTCTGAGCTGCTCTGGGTTTCCTTGGACCTGGTGGCTGCGCACACACACACACACACACACACACACACACACACACACACACACACACACAGAGCCGTTATAAAGCATAACCATTAAAACCAGAGCGAGATATTTATGGCGCTCCCTGCAAGGCCTCGCTTCCTCCCTGCGACCCACATTCTGCAACTGTGAAAAATTCATCTCTTATCGTTCCCGATCCAGATAGAAGCCACAAACAGCTCCTGCTGCGTTTGGCAGCGCTGCATATTTTAACGGTTGGTAAACAAAATGTGTCACGTTCTCTGGATTTCATTCTTTCAGTAAACATGCGTGTTTCACACCGTGTTATAAATAAACCAGGAGAGGTCACACAGGCAGGAGGAGAAACAGTGAGGGATAGAAAACGTGAGAAATTCGTCTTTGAAGCATGCATTCTGCTGGGCGTTTCTGCATTTCGGAACGTGATTTCATCAGGAGGCCTGGACATGAGCAGCACACCTAATCCCTCATCTGTCTGCAAACACTCTTTTGTTCAGCATCATGATGAGACGAAGGTGAGACACGGGAACGGCTACGCTTCTGCAATTCAGCACAAATGCTGAGCTGATGGGAGGAGGCATGAAAAAAAAATCTGCATTACAGGGAGGAAGACTTTGAAGCTTAACGCGGCACAGCGAGCCTGCTTCACTGCCTGCTGTGGAAAAAGCACCTGCTCTGTTATTAGGGAACATATGCTGCTGCTCTCAGCTACAAGTCAGAGCTTCACAACAAGTGATTCAAACAGGAGTAACCATTTATCCTCACAACGACTCACACAAAGACAGGTTATATGAAGACAGAGAAGCTCTGCAGTGTGAGACCCGCCGTTTTAACAGCAGGGGTTCGACGGAGGCTCGAAAAGCAAGAAAAAGTTTGGATTTTAGTTTGAGTCTTTTCCAGGTTGGACAAACACTGTAAAAAATCACCAGCATGAAGAATATTTTGTATTTTTTATACATCTAATTGTCCTCATTAAAGCTTGTCCTTTGTGTGCGAGGAGCTCTAATGTGAACAATTACAGCCTGAAAACAGGAGGGAACCTTTTCATCCAGAGTGACGCGACTAACTGCTGTTTACTGAGTCACATTAAGGACATTTCTATCATTATCTGTGTTTTCTGCAGCTCCACTCAGCAGTGTGAAGCGACACAGCCAGAAATGCTGCAGAAATCCATCCTGAGAGGTTAAGAAGGAATGATGAAGAGGAGCGGGGAAGCCTCGCCCGGCTGTGTGAGTCATCAGCTGCATCATTTAGCCTCAGGCGGCTCGCAGATGGAGGCAGTTTGAGATGATCTGCAGAAAATCAGCTAGATGCAGTCCAGGAACCTCAGCAGGTTTACCGAGACAAAACACTCCATATTAAAGGAGACAGAACTTTTACATAATTCTGTGCTGGAAGAAATAATTATTAAACACAGTGATGTCATGTTTAGATTTACTGCTTTACAGAAAACCCAAACTTATTTTTACTTCACAGAAAACAGAACTTGTTCTCAGCTGGAAGTTTACCTTTCTGATTTTCTTGTTGCATCTTAATAATAAATTATTGCACTTTACTTTCCAAAATTAACACTTTCCAGAGATGTGAGGTAAACCTTTTAGAACCTGATGAACTTTCAATTCCAGCTCAGATAATATACTGGATCAAACTAGAGCAGCGACGCCTCACAAGTCATCAAACTGTCGCCTCAATCTGTCAAACACCGACGTCAACTCAGTTTTTTTATTGTTTCTGTTTAAACAGAGTTGGAAGTTCTCCTCAGCTGAGTTCGTGCTTTCCCAAAGCTGAAGATATAAATAAAATTAAAAGAGTTCCCCTTTATGACTCAGCTGCTGACTCATAAAACACAAACAACCCACTTTCTCTTTACATCATCCTGCAAAGGAGACATGAGACGGAATGGAGCTCATTTAGAGAAGGAATCCTAAACCCTTAAGGTTCAATGCAGCTTTTTGTTGAAGTTGTTGTTATAAAGCTTTAATATTCTAAACATGATCAAAATTTCATATTTTATTTCCTCTCCCTTAAGTGACTTTTATTCATGGAAAAATATTTTGCTGCTAAAAAGAGCTACAGGATTAAATCTATAGTAAAATAAATTAGCTTTTTTTTAAAATAAAATTAAGAAAGGTACATAAAACAAAATACATTTTCACTTTTTAGTCCCAATTCAAAGAACGATAAAGGTGAATTAAAGAGAATTTACAAGAACCGGGACTTGAACACAAACAGGAAAATAAGCTAAATAAATCAGACACTATGGCTGCTTATTGGAGGAATAATTCATAAACATGAACATGAACATGTTTACAAATAACTACAGTTATTTAACACCATTTTTCATTGAGTCAGAATCAGAAAACAATCCAGCGCTCACATTTTAACTGCAGTCGCCAACTTACAACAGCAGGTGGCAGCGTTACGCTGTTTAGTGGTGATTAAAACTTTTTACAGAATAAATTATGAGACCAAAATTACTTTTATCATAAACCCTTTAAAGCAGCACTCCGGAGGATTTCATCAGGAGAGCAGTTTTTGAATCTAGCGTCCAAAGGCTCCTCCTCAAAACATCTCGACACGCGCGTCCGGTCGCGCGTGCGCGCGTGCACGCGGCGCATATACTTCGGACATGAACTGTACAGCTCAATGTGTAGGGTTTAATCACTCACAGTTCACAACTCTTATTCCAACAATACTACGAGGGTCTGAAGAGCCCTCTCTGTCCCTGCTGCTTCTGATATTAGCTCTGTTAGCAGAGAGCTGCTGCTGGACTCTGAAGCTGAACTTGACTCGGCCCTGGATGAACTTTCTGACCAAAATAAACGTGTAATCCTGTCAAGCCTTGCCATTCTGTGAGGTGAAAGGTTTAAAAATAAAAATAAATCCATCTTTATCTGGAGAATGGGTAGGTTTTTAGTAGAAATGAGCCGTGAGTCCTCAGTGAACGGCTGAGACGGCAGAGAAACACACGGAGCGTCCTGTACGACAGCGCCCCTACTGGTACAGGTTTGGTCGATGCGCGTGCATGTTGAGAGAATGCAGACATTTGAATTTCATTGGCTGAAAAATGTCGGCGGCAAGAAATAATGGAAAGGGGTCTCTAGGAGGAAGGAGGGTCTTCATCAGAATGACAGATGTTGTGGAACTCAACCCATAGATCATAGTTTAGACCTGAAATATCATTTAAAACATTTAGAAAACTTTGATACAGAGAAAAATGCTCCAGAGTGCCGCTTTAACTTCTACACCAAGAAGAAAATAAAGCATTTTTTTTCTTTTTTGCATTATTAGTTTGCAACCATAAGAGAAAATTCTAAAAATAATAAAAACTATTTTTAGGTAAAAAAGTTTATCTTTTCTATTCCAACATCTTCATATCAAATATAACTCATCTTCAGTCAGATGAAAAAATAAAAAGACACAGACAGAAAGCTGCTATAAAAGCAGAGATGGGATTGTTTTGATTCAAATCAGGAGAGTTGATGTTTGGAACCTCAGATCCTGAACCACAGCGCGTGTGGAGGTCAGAGCTGAAAGTAACCGACATATTTTATGACTCGCTTCATAGGCTGCCAGTGTGTGTTGCCCTCGTTCTGCCAACCTTACTTCCTCTGATGGTTTAAAACACAAAGTGATCATGAATTTAGTCCTCAGGAGGGGAGGAAGTGAGCATCACCTAACAAAATAAAAGCATGCTTCCCAACAGAAATGATTTTAATATTTTGAGCTCAACAAAACCCACAGACAAAGACAAGGAGAGGTCAAAGGTCATTAAAATAAGCACTATCGGAGCTTCTTTCTTCCTTTAATCTGATCATCACTCGTTTAGCTATCTTCAACAACACATGATATCCGGATCTAAAACTAAACGACAGAAACAGAGTCTCGTCTCAGAAGCTTCACCTTATCAGCTCTGAAATCTTAAAGAGCCTCTTCTCAGATCTGCTCTGCTGATTTCTCTCAGATAAAACGAGTTTAATAAAGAGGTTCAACCGAGTGCAAACAGCTACGGTGTTAAATCTGAGAGCAAAACTAAAAACACTCAGAGGGTGCTGAAGCGCCGTGAGGAGGAGTGTGTCCTGAACTGCTCGGGGTCTGTTTGTTGTCGGGCTGAATCCGATTCTCCCGTTGGTTTACAGCAGGAACCGTTTGATTCTGCAGAGGAATGTGATGTCGATCAAACGGACTCCCAAAGAGCTTTGTTTCTGTCAAGAGTTCAGCAACTAAAACTGAAGTGTTGATTCAGGAAGCGATTCGTCACAAAAACACGTGAAATGGTTTAAAAACCGATACTGATTAGGTTCAAGAAGCAATAAAAGTGATTTTTTTAAAATCTACTTCATTAAAAACATGTCAGCTCTGTTTATGTGAAGGGATTTCACCATTTCATCCGTTCGTCCTTCATTTATCCAAGGTCAGGTCATGACATCCACCTCCCCAGTGATTCCCCTGCTCCTCCTGGGGGTCCCAAAGGCCACGAGTTCTGCATCTCCTCCAAAAATCCTCCAGAAGGAGGCAACCAGGAGGCATCCTGATGAGACGCCTGAACCACATCAGCTGACTCCTTCTGATGAGGAGGAGCAGTGGTTCTAGTCCGAGCTCCAACCAGATGATGGAGCTCCTCATCTCTAAAGCTGAGCCCAGTCATCCTACAGGAGGAAGCTCATTTATGCTGTATTAAATCTCATGACCATAGGTGAGGATTGAAATGTAGACGGACCAGTAAATCCAGAGCTTTGCTTCCTGAGCAACACCCAGGTGGCGCTCCAAACCGTCGCTCCATCTCTCCTCCATCCTACCACCACTCAGGAACAACACACCAACATACTAAACTCCTCTCTTTTCTCACTTCATCTAAAGATGTTAAAACCACTGCGTTTTTTGTGAATGAGTGAGCTGCTGCTCATCCAGTCTGATGGTAAATATGTTCCCTTTATGAAGCAGACCTCCAAACAGCAGCATGAACCATTTTCAGGGTAATTACCTCTGTTCACCTGCTTCTGGCCGGTGATCATTACAGCAGCTGCTGAGGTTCCTTAGAAAAAGGTTTGCTGCTTTTTAAAGGGACTGAACAGAGAAGGGGACTGAATACGATCAGAGGAGAAAAGAATCCAGATGCCTGGTTTATCAGTCGATAGATTTAAAACAGCAGCGTGAGGAATAAAACAAGCAGAATCTGAAGGGTGTGACATCGTTACACCTGTTTAACTCACCTGTCCTGTCAGGGTGTTTTCATCACTGTGTCACTCAGTACATGACTCAACTGTTACCGTGGAAACCAGCAAATAAAGTGACCTGTGACGTTGGTGGGAACCAGAAAAAATTTTACAAAATAAAAGCCTGTGCAGCTAAAAGCAACAACGTGGCTAAATGAGGAGTTCCTTCATGAGTCTTGTTAGATTTCTTTGCAGAAAGTCAGAAAACTTAAGATGCTAATGAATTAGACACAAAGCACCGCGGGCACGATGTTTTGTTAATGCGGCGGTGACCTTTTCACCCCTGCCCTTCGTCTCACACCACAGCCGGAGAGGCGGTGACATCCAAGCTGCCAGGGTTTGACTTCCCATTAAAGTTTTACACAAAGACCAGAGTGGTGGTACCGAGGCGGCAGGTGGAGTCAGAAACGTCTAACAGGAAGATGTTTGTGGAAGCCGGAGGGATAAAATTCCCCCAGAGGTCACGGCAGGTTAGAAAAGTTAACCATGAATTATCAGACGCTCATCAGAAACAAATGTGAGACATGAAACGCCTGAAAGCTTGGAACCGTGAACCCAGAAAATGTAAACAAGGCCCTCTGTGTTCTGAGAGGACGGACGCTCGAGGACAAAACGCTTCACCGCACGGCGTGAAAAATCTCCCTGAGAGCCGAGGGAGGGAACTAAACGTTCCCACTAGAGTGGAGTGAGATTCAGACACACGGGATAAAAAACGGAGTCTCACGCAGTCCAGAACACGACCGAGAGGGAATGTTCTCAAACTGATCGGAGGACAGGAAGCAGTCGGATTTCTAAACGATTCATCCAAAATCAGGTGCTTCCTTATATTTCTGGATACTTTTTACATTTTAAGAACCTCTTGTGCTTTAAGGATAAAAGTGACTAATTCAGTAATCCAAGGCTCATAATCTGAATCCCATTTCCTCAGAATATCTTCATCCTGTTAGGATTAAAGTTTTTCTCTGACCTTTAATGTGAAGTCTAAACGTTTAGAAGTTAAAATAATTCCTTACCTCTTCAAGAAGCTGATATGGTTACAGTATTGTTCAGTTTTTATAGATTGTGTTAATGTGATAATGTTTTAATTGTTGACTTAGTCCAGGTTCATCTTGGCTACTTCCTGTTTTATTTTGAAGGACCAGACTTTTGAAGTTCTAGTTGAATTATTTTTTATTTCATCCCAGCTGCTCCTCGTTCTGTTTTTTACTCTCGTGTATAAAAAGTCTGGTTCTCCGTTTGTTTGATCATCTAGTTTATAGTAGGACTCCTGTCCACCAGTTTGAACCAGTCCAGAGATGAGATGTGGGCGTGGCAGGACTGGTAATCATCTGAAAGGTAGAAACCCTTTCTGGTTTGTGTTCCAGGAGCAGCCTGGGCTGAAGTTCTGGTCCAGTTCTCAATGAAAGAATCTTTGTTAAAGAGCCAGACCACAGACAGGAAGTGGACGTGTTGCGTTTTCTCATCAGCTGAGCTCATCCTGACAGCTGACTGGAACACCAGCGTGTCTGCGTCTCGTTTCTGGGTGAGGTTCATCCTCCACAGCGAGGCTCAACACGGAGCTCTGGGCGGCCCTCTGGTCCTCCAGTGATGTCACTTCCTGTGTTTAACGGCCCTCAGAGGATGCTTTTAGGTGGAGTTCGCCTCAGCTGAGTGAATGTTTTCAGCACGGTGTCATGATTCTCGTTTAGTTCCTTCTCTTTGCTTCACTTCTGTTTTATATTTTAATATTTCTTCACATTTGGTTTAAAACACTGAGAACTTGCTGTTTGCTTGATTTTATGATCCAGATACTTGTTTTATGTTGTTATGATTTATTCAGACCTTCTCAGACCCAGAGCTAAAAAGACAACCCTCCAAAATGAGACCATTTTTTAGATGCATGTTTTAATATTCTGGTGTATTTATAGGCAGCTCTGCAGCATCCTGACGTTTAATTCCAGACTTTTTGTTCTGTTGTTTGTCAGCTCCTCAGAGGCTCAGTGACGAACCCGAATCAACACACTCCACTGAACTCCTTAATGCTCCGTCGGCAGAGACGTCTCCCAAAGCTACTCCCAACATTTCGCCAAAATAAAAAGATGTCTCGGAGGATGTTTGAGTGACAGGATCAGAAAAATGTTTTTAAACCCCAAAGCCTGCACAGGATATGAGAGCTAACTGAAGCTGATCTCATCGTTCATAAGTTGCATCAAAGGATCCGGTTTTGTTTCACGGCTAATCGGCTTCGAGGCAAAAACGTCAAAAGAATGATTTTGTGGGATGAAATCCATCCGGATGGGCTAAGACGGACCATCAGGAGGACATAAGGACGAAACATCTCAATCTGCTTCAAATCCAATCAAGTCAGGGAGGCAACAGGAGGAAAATCCAGACCCTCATGGGAGATCCTGAGGCCTTCCCAGACCAGAGAGGATCCATCGAGTTCTGGTCAAAAACCTCCATATCCCTGATGAGTCCTGACTCTTTTTGATGAGGAGGAGCAGCGGTTCTACTCAAAGCTCCTCACTTCATCTCTAAGGCTGAGGCTGGCCGTCCTATGATAAAAACATGACTTCAGCTGCTTCCATCCAGAATACGAACAGAAATTTCTTATTTTACAATTCTGGGAAATACTGGTTCTAAGAGTTTCCCACTCTGGGAACAACTTCCCATTAATAAACTCATTTCATGAAACTTCTAAACTCTCTCCCACCTGATCTGAATTTACACCTCCAACAGCCTGGAGGGATGCAACACTTCCTGCTGTAAACATGATGTCATCAGGTCGTCCTCACCGTCGTGTCATCTTGGCTACAGTTTATTACACACCCCCTCCAGGGCAGCATGTTTCTACTGTTCTCAGACTGTAAATCAGTCAGAATTAAGCTCAAAATCAGTACCATTGGACTAATAGGTTTGTTTTCCTATCATCTAACAGAAAATCACATCAGATTAATAAACCTAGCCTTTTTTGTTTAATATAAACTATTTGCAGAAAGTGCATGAATTTTCTCATCATCATCAGGCTGAAGCATGCAGCTGACTGCAAACCATGAATCAAAACCCGCTGTCGGTTTAACAGGTCACACCAGTGCTGGCTGTCTTTAGCAAAACACTCCTCAGAAAACAAATCTAACAGCAGAGCAGCTGGCGAGTCCATGAATGTGAAATAAATCTGAGTCTTCTAAAGAGAAAAACATGAAAATATTCAGGAAAAAATCAACTAGAGAAGCAAAAACCCTGAGCCGACTGTTTTTCTTCTAATTCGTCTCCTTAGCTGTCAGATGAGCCACGTTTTTACTACTAATTATTTTGGTTTATAGCTCATATTTCTTTGTAAATTCGTGTTTTCTGCTTTGGATGGAAACACATTAAATGCAGTAAAATCAAAGGAAAAGGTTTCAGAAGGTCTCTCTCCTCGTGGTTCTGAAACATCTATTAACTGTCACTAATTTTGCCTTAAAGGTTCAAGAAAACCTGTTTCTGGTTGAGTTTAATGTAAGAAAAACGCTCAACTCGTCATCAGTTCGTTAAAAAAGGGAAAAACTCGGCTGTCATAGGAAACTATTTGACTATGAATCTCAGATCAAACTGTGTCACAGACTCGATGAATAAAAGCCAACATGTATGACAGGTTACACAAGTTCCTCCTCAGGTTTCATCCGAGGGAGGGAACGAGTAACGGCCCAGAAATGAACAGCATGAAGTCCCAGAGAACTGCAGGAGCCCTCAGTTCATCGCGTCTGCTCCTGCAGCTCACAATATAACAAAGAAAACAAGAATGCGTGAAATGAAAAAGCAGAATAATGAAGATGTTTTCTGTGTTCTCTTCAAAGCTCACAGATAACTCCACGTCTTATCTGCTGCATCCTGAACGTTTCACGACAAAAAGGAACCGTTTCCCTGCAAGAAGGTTAGAAATCCTCCAGACGTGCCTTTAATAGATTCTGTCTCTTTAGACTCTTATTTCACGGAGACAGCCTTCAGCCTCCTTATGGGGCAAAAACCACATCCGCCTGTTTTCTGATTGCTAAAGAAAAACAGTTATAAAAATCAAGTCAGAAACCCAGAGTCGCTCTTTTATCAGCAACGAAAACACAGAGCGGAGAAGATGAATAAAAAAAAAAGATGCTGCAGACGAAGTGACGGAGCCAAAAGAGGATTAGGCTTGTCCCCTTCCTGCCATAACCTCGCCGTGCTCACACACACAGACTCACACATTTTCATTCAGTCACACAGTTTACGCAGCATTACACAGGATTAATGGTGGAGGCAGACTGTTTTAGAGATGAATTTAACTGCGTCTGAACCTCTCTTGACCTATATCCTCAACTGGAGCGATGCAGGGGGGGGGGGGTGCTCCATCACCGAGGACGGTTTCCACACAAAAAGAGTTTGGAGACAACGCTGTAAACACAAAGAGAGGAGGAGAAACGAGACACTCGAACTTTAAAATTCACTTTCAGTGTTTGTGGTCTAGTAATGACGCCAGCCTCCTGAGTGAAATCCTGTTTGAGTTTCATTAAATCAGCAAACAGGGTAACCTCTTCATTTTCTGCAGAAATTCTGCATGCTGCATGAATGCAGACAGGTGCAATTTGTTCAATTCTGCACAGAAATAAATAAATAGTGACCCATGCAAACAAAAACAATAAACTGACCTCTGCAGCTACAAGAGCTCAGCTGAAATCTGAATCTGCCTGAAGATCAAAAGACAAAAAGGGGAAGTTAAGAATTCAACTTTAAGGATCAGAACCTGGTCAAGCTGCTACAGGTTCCCAAGGTCATGCAGCCACCTGTGAGTCCACGCAGCCTCGACGTTAAATATGACTAATTATCCTGCTGCTCTGCTTTTATGATACGAGCTATAAACTACAGCCAGGATGTTTCACCTCACTGGGCTCTGATGCTCTCAGGAAGAAACAAACCAGCCTGGCCTGAACAACAAGAACACATCTACCAAAACCTGGTTCTGAGCTGGACAGAATCAGAATGTATGTCTCCATCAGTAAAACACAACTCAAATCATACTTTTACCAACATGTTCTGGGTGGATTTCAGCTCTTCCTATCAGCCATAGTAACATCGAGCTGCAGTCAGAGAGTTTCAGCTCTAATACAGTTTATATGAACTTGGACAGATTTTGGACTACTGGATTTTGGTCTTGGACTCAGACTGTGTGATGTTTATATTCAAACCGAGTTAGGTGAGACCATCTGTTCGTCCTGTAGCTGCAGATGATTCATCACGACTGACCAAAGATCTACAGTGTGCCAAGAACCAGCTCAGTAGCTTTAATGCTAATGTTCTAGTACAGTCAGTCATCGCCATCAGCCAAACTGGTTCCAGTACAGTACCTGAGTGATGCTTTCTATTCAGCCTGGAGCCGTTTCAGCTCATCAGGTCACAATGCGTCTCTTTCTGATCCAACAAGTCTTTTCCAAACACGTCAGTGAATTTGCTTCAAAGTTATGAAACATTTTCAAAGGGTTAAAACAAAAATCACATGATGTAAATTGCTCCGGGCTCAATGTTGACACATGACATTGACTCTGAGCTCAGGGTGGAGTCAGCAAATACAACGAGACACAAAGACTTCAGAACATCTATTGAAGGAAACGGGTTACGACACTGATGACTGAAAAGTGACATTTACATCCACAAAGCAGCGACATGACATGAGAATCAAATAGTTTGTCTGTTTTCCATCTAAAGGAGCAAAAATGGGCCATCGTCAACTTTTTGTCGAGCCGCAGGTTCAGACTGAGAGATTAGCGAACTTTTGATTTATCTGTAGCATCAAAGCAGCAGACACTAGTAAATAAATCAGATAAATCTCTGCACATTTATCTAAAGTATTTTAAAACTTGCATGCTCTCATGAAGGATTTACCAGGATTATCTTTATCATTAGCTACAACAAATCACTGCATCAACACCAAATAAAACTCAGCTCAAGCTCTCATTTCAGGATTAAAATGTACTTTTCTGAAGATTGATAGCTAATGGCAAGCAAGTCACCTTCAAAGTTTAGAATCTAAACCACCAGATCCAAAACGATATGATACAAACCTAAATGGATAGAGATCCATTCTAACAGGATTATTAAGCTGCAATTCATCTCTAATGATCAGAGGAAAAGTCCATCATTTACTATTGGTGTTCCACAAGGCGCTATCCTCAGTCCCCTTATGATTCAGTAAAACTTTTTATTTTTCTTATGTTTCCAGCAGTTGTGGGAGATGATGTCAACAACAAGGCTTGGGTCTGACCCAAGCTCTCCTCCCAGTGGGACATGTCTGAAACACCTTCCTGAAGAGCTCCTGACTAGCTGAGCTCTATCCCTGAGAGTGAGTCCAACCACTCTGAGGATGAAACGCATTTCAGCTATTTGTATTCATAAACAGCTCATTATGGGTGAGGGTTGGAACAAGACCAATTGGTAATTCCCACCTTATCATGTTGGGAGGGATTTGAGTGTCCCAAAGAATCCAGCATCTGTTGTCTGAGGCAGTTTTTGCCCCTGGTATGGTCTCCCATGGCAAACTGGTTCAAGTTGATGGGCCAGCCCAGATCAAGCATGATTCAGAAACCCTTTACTATGGACTAGGGATACCCTGGAGCCAGGCCTGGAGCAGAAGCTCAATGTCCTGGTGCCCAGATCTTTAGCTGGGCTTGGCCTAAACATGCTAACCGTTTCCTGTGGCCCCATCACCTGGAAGAGGACTGAAGACTGAATTGTCTGCAGAAACCGGTCAATGACTTGTTCATCTAAATCAGGTGTGTTAGAGCAGGGAACCAGAGGTCCTTTAGGAGCGGGGTTGGAGTCTTCTGGTTTAGAGGACAATCTGAGACAGAGGCCTTGGCAGTCTGGTCCTCAGTTACTGGAAATGGCTTTAAGACATTTTGTACCATTTTGTTATAATGGTAAAATTAACGTTTCTATCTGTAAATTGTTAGCGAAAGGACCAAACCAACCAATGATTCTGGAAACTTTCTGTACTTTTTGGGATGCTTCACCCCAGAATGCAGTTAAATGGGTCCATAAATGCAGCTTTAAATATCTGACACCTTCAACCATCTGTTATCTCACCCTTTCTGGGAATTTCCTTCAATCAAACCCTTAATGCATAAAAACAAGCTGTCCTCTCCTCTGGCTGCCTGTCACCGGGCAGCAGCAGCAGCAGCAGCAGCAGCCCAGGTTATCATGTCGGCTGCCTCCTCATCACCAGTGAGCGGGTTCGCTCCTCCCTGCTGGGCTCAATCAATCACACAGCTGCATATGATGTGACCCACTGACAGTTAAAGCTTTGTGCAAATCAAACCAGCTGAGCAGCACCGAGCCAATCACTCTGCAGGATCAAATTCTGCCCGTTAACCCGGGACGTTCTCAGCTCGGTGCCGTGAATCTCCTGAATGACCTGCTGTGAAGAATTCCGCTCCTACCTGCCCACTGTTTGGTTGGCGAGCTGTCTCATTCGGTTGAACTGTTTCTTCATCTTGTGTTTTTCAGCAGTGAGCGGCGGAGCCTCTCCACGTCTCTCATTGATGAATTAAAGCCAGGTCCGAAGGAGGTCCGGTCCGGTCCGGTCCGGTCGTTAGGAGTCCGGTCCGGTCGTTAGGAGTCCGGTCCGGTCATCGCGGCTGTCGGTGAGCTAAACCCTGCTCATTCCGCTGATGAACACCGTGTTTCTGTCAGCAGCTCCGCTCCGCAGATGCTGGACCGACTCCTCTCCGCCAGCGATGACAGCGCGACGCTCCCCGCAGATGCATCATGGGAAATGTGGTTCTTTTCCAGACAGAGCCTCAAATTTGAAAAAAGGGCCTCAAAAATACCTAACAAACTTCAAATGTGGATCTGATGTAGTCATTCATGCTGTTAAATATCAGTTAAATTATATATAATTTTATATATATATATATATATATATATATATATATATATATATATATATTAATGAATGTTTTACTTGGAAGCTTCAAAAATATGTCAGAAAATTAGAAAAAATAAAAGAAACAAAACAAATGAGTAAAAATATAGAATGATCTATCAGTTGTTTTGCCATTTCTTGCCACAGAGACAACATTCTGAAGATGAAGATTTACAGATCCACCTCCTCCTCCTCCTCAGGGGGAATCAGAGATGTATTCTTTTCAGAAAGTCTTCTGTGAGATCTCCTCCTGAGGGGATGTCTGATCACCCAGAAGTGTTTAGGACATATACTGAAAATCTGAATGATAACCTTCATCCTGCTTAAAGTATTCACTCGAGGCCAAAAGGACCACACCATCTCCAGAAAGCAAATCTGTTCTCTGAATACCTGACTGCTTCTCGACTGCTGCCAGAAGTTCTTATTAAACTTTCTTCGAACAACATAAAACCCAAATGATTCATAGCAGGTCTGGAGAACCTCTTATAGGGGATAAAAAAGGCTGACATCTCCACAGGTCCAAAAGGACTTTTGTCCTCAGACCCTCCAGTGATGAGTGGGGAAACAAAGGGATTGAAAGAAACAAGTGACTCATGCAAAATACATTTTTGTGTTTTAAAAATATACAAAAGCATCAGAAATAAGCACACATATTTATGAAAATACATGATACTTTAGATTGTCTGTACATTTTGTTAACTTTTCTGCATTTATTGGTTTTGATCATCTGAAAATGTGAACATGCATAAGTTGATGCATTGTGGGTATGTAAATATGAATGATGTAATAATTTAGTAGTGTGCTGAAGGACATCCTGTCCCGAAGGATGGAGAGTTTGTCAGGGACTTTTTCAGAATGAAAATCTTGTTTGTTTCTCCCTGATTACTGATTAACAATAAAGTAATTTTATGACTGATAATGATAATAATTGGATTAAAGTTTAGTCATTTTAAATCAGAATCTGTTTTTTTTTCTCTCTCTCTCTTCATAACCTTAACCCAGTCAACCCAGCGCATCAGATTTGGTTTTATTTTCTAATTTCTAAATTTTTTATTGTGGCTGCCAAAGATTTAAAGAATGTTGATTTGATTCCAGGATGTTAAAGATCTCATTAGGAAATGAGAAGAATCAGGTTTAGCAGGCAAACAGCATCATCTTGTGGCTGTGAAAGTTAAGGATTCACAAAAGCTGTTTGATTTTTGATCTGCAGGTGTAAAACTGCAACTCATAAAAACTGAAATAATTCAACATCTTTACTGAATATTTGAATGTTTTGTTTCATGCTGTTTTAACCACGCTTTATATGGTCCAACACAGTGGGATAGGACCTAAAATCCTTTTAATTTAAAAGGTATCTTGTATATATTCTTACAAACACTCTCTTATGATTTTTTTAAACTACTGACAGGAAAGTAATCAAATCAAGTAATGTCACTTTATGACGTTTTCTTTACTAATTGAATTTTTTTTTTTGCTATATCCTGTAATAACATTCTGGAGGTGGTTGATGTTGTTTTGTATGTCATTACAGATTGAGCCACATGGTGGCGGCAGAGCGTCGCTGTTCGCTGTTTCAGCTACAGAAGAAGAGATGCTACCGGAGTTTACTTGTTGAATGACAGAAAAAGAAACTTTACTGATCACAAACGCCTCTTCGTTCTTTTGGCGCCGAGTCGCAGCGTTTGTTGACATCTGACTGTGAACTTCACTCGGAAAAATGCGGGACCGAACAAAAGAATTGGGAAATGTGAGTTTGAATGTTAGCAGCTAACATTAGCGCGCTAACCTGCTATAAAAGTTCAGTCGAGTTTTAGCTTCAGCCTGCAGTGACAGCTTTGGTTCAACAATAATACAGATTGGGTTATAGACATAAATTAGTTTATCGCTAATTTTGGTTTTAATTAAAGAGCTTAAGCGACACTTTATTCCTAACTTCCGTTTCAGCTCTTGAAGGACCTGAGGCCAACAGGGCTGGGCTGAAGGAGCTCTCAGCAGAACCAAACTATGTTATGATTTTATTTGATCTGTTCGGGTTTTTGTTGATCTGTCTGCAGAAATCCGAAGCTTCAGATGATGAAGAGGAGGGCAGAGCTCTGATGAGCAAACCTGGAGCTTCTTCAGTCAAAGATGACAAGGAGAACGAGGCTTTCTTTAAAAAGGTGAGAACCTAATAAATAATTCTGCTAGAGCTCCTCTGAGTATTTAGAATGTTTTAATATAACAATTTTAGAGTACACTATTTTAGCCTTGAATTTATAAAGTGTTAGAGGTCAGTCAGTGGTGAGGATAAATACCACAAGCTGCTTGTTTTGACAACATGTCAGTCTCTGCTAATTCCAGTCATTTTATAACGGAGTTCCCATAAAAAGTAAAAAATCTGCGACCTAATAAAGATAAAAGAATACTATAATTTTTACTACTAGACTCATATAATTGGTAAATGTATTTGAGTTTAGGTTTGTCCATTTTTATTTTTTCCTAATTATTGTGATTAGGACCTCAAAAACATTAAAAAAAAATAAAAAAAAGTTCATCATCACTTAGTAGTTAGAAAAAAGAAAATCTTCAGATGGTAAAAAAAGTAATAATATTTTTTTTAAATCTCAGAGGTAAGTGGAAAAAAGACCGGTTAGATTATTGACTGATTCTGACAGCTGGACGATTTGTTTAGGTTTGTGGTTAATATAATTAAGTTTAATCATAACAATGATCAAATAATTCTTCTGTATTTGTCCCTGATAGAAATGATTATATTTTGATTAATTCATCAATATTTGACTTTTTTTACATAAGGATCGTTTTGCTAGTAATATAAAACTAAAATTACCAGAAAAACTGTTGGTTTAGTTAGTTTTACCTAATAGTCTGTTTAATAAATCATTAATTTAATGATCAATTAAGCTTTTTAATCCTAAAACCTTTTCTTCCATAGGTGCAAGAAATCCACGAGGGGCTTTTCAGCCTGAAGAAGATGGTTTCTGACCTGGAGAACAAACAGAAAACTATTCTGGGCGTCGCGCTGCCAGAAGAGAGTACGTCCTCTTATTTAGGACATCAGAGTGTCTGAAACGTCTCTAAGTCAGCAAACAGATAAAATGTCATTTTATTATAAAGTAAAGAATAACTTGAGTCATTGCTTGTTTTATCTAATCCCAGCTCATCATGCAGACGGTCTTCAGTCATGTTTTTTGTTTCCTCTCTCTTTAGGTATGAAGAAAGAGCTCCAGACTCTCCGAGAGGAGATCAAAACATTAGCGAGTCAGATCCAGAAGAAGCTAAAGAGTGAGTGCTTCTGAGCTGAAGATCAGTTTTCCTTTTAAAGTCACTTAAATTAAAGCGGTTTGTCATTCCCTCTCAGGTATTGAATCTAAAAAGACAGAGGATGATGGGAAATATGTTTCCGTAAATGTTCGGATGCAGCGCACTCAGGTAGCATCTTAATACGAAAGCACACACATTTTAAATGACTTTACTGATTATTTGTTAATTACATCTTAATGTTAAAATGAACTTTTTTTTTTCCTGCAATCAGGACAGATTTGATCCAGTTTGTTTTGAAATGGTTCAATTTATCTTCAAGCCTTTTTCTGTAATAAATGAAAAATCTCCTTCCTGTCTTTCCTCAGCACGGCGTTCTGTCCAGGGAGTTTGTGGAGCTGATGGGTCACTGTAACACCATCCAGGCTCAGTACAGAGATCGTAACGTGGAGAGGATACAGAGGCAGCTGAAAATCAGTGAGTCGCTGAACCACAGCGCTGCTTTCTGTCTGTCAGTCTGTCTGGTTTTACTGGAGGAAATCTGCAGGTTTCAGTCCTCTGAAAGTCGTTCTTTGTTGAACATTTTTAAGGACCTACATGTGACGGCTGCAGAAGCAAACAATGCATCGACAGCATTTCCTAAGTTGAAGTAAAATCTTTTAGATTTCAGTAAAGTTCCTCTTCACTCGGTTTAAAAACATACCAGGCTGATTCTGAATCCGTTATGTGGTTTGGTTGTTCAACTTTCCCAAGTGATGTAACACTCATGCTGTATTCATTTTTACTTTACTTTAGAATCCATCAAATGTTTTGCTTTTTGTTCACATTAAAATTTTCACAAATGTCCAGGATGAAAATGGCTCCTGCTCACATTTTTATCTTAATTTTCTCTTTTTGACCCAGTAAAAAGTCATGTTTTGACCTTTTATTCTTTAAAAATTTTATGAAATCCATTTAAATATTTTATAAAATTTTGTATTTGCCCTTGGTTAATAAAAATATATATATTTTTGTATCTAATTATGTTTAAACAAAATTAAATTAAAGTAAATGCTATGAAATTCTTAGAATAAAAACAGAACTTCTAGGGGAAAAATAAGCTTTGAAAAAAAAAAACCCTTTTCCCTCCAAATCAGAGCAGTTTATTATTAGAAGCATTCATGTTGTTTCTAATGTATATTTTAATTTTTTTCTAATGGTGGTTCTTGCTGTTTAGAGATCAGACTCAAACTGTGTAATATTCTTATTGATTTAATCATTTTTATGATTTCTATTGTTAAAGGGATATTCCACTTAAAAGTGATTTGTTTGTTGTCTGTTGCCATATTCCCCATAGTTAGATAAGTGGACAAAAACAATGTAAATGATCCAGCAGTACTCCTTTAGCTTTAGCTTAGCACAAAACACTGTAAGTGAAGGGTAACAACTAGCATTGTGAGAAAAAAGTCCTTAAAAAATCACTCAGTAGTGAAACTAATTCTGCTTAGTGAACTCAATAACAACAGAATGAGAGAAAGTGAAAATAAAAAGTAACACGAAGGAATTACAGGTACTATTTTAGACTCGGGACTACTTTATGATAAAGAACAGCTGTAAGCCTCCGCTGAACAGGTCATATTTAATTATTTTTAACTCTTATCTGCTTCCTGTCTGTCCTCAGCTGGTACCAACGTGACGGATGAAGAGCTGGACACGATGCTGGAAAGCGGCCAGACGGATGTTTTCACTCAGAATGTGAGTGCATGAGATAAAAGGAGGCGTTGCTAGAAATCACTAAACTCCCAGCTGTTACTCAGGTCGGTGTTTTCTATAAGAGGGTGAAATCATGACAGGTTTGCTCTGTTGTCGCCTCTCTAACTGGCCAAACTGGACACCAGATTGGTAAGAACATCACTGGCAGATGTTTAATGTTCTAGTAGTAGATAGAGTGAGGAACCTAAAATAGACGCCACCCTGAAAACTCTTCCTCCTCCTCCGTGATTCACATCTATAAATCTGTGTTGTACAGATCCTGAGTGACGCTAAAGCTACGAAGCAGGCTCTGAACGAGATCGAGTCTCGTCACGATGAGATCCTGAAGCTGGAGAAGAGCATCGTAGAGCTGCACCAGATGTTCCAGTACCTCGCCATGGAGGTGGAGGCTCAGGTACAGAAACGCCGTCGACCCCTGAGGCTGCTACGAACATTGAGGAGCTTCTGATTCTGATGCTTTTGTCTCCTTCAGGGCGACACGATCAACAATATTGAAAACAACATCAAACAGTCTTGTGACTACGTGGAGAAAGCAAAGGACAACGTAGAGAAAGCCGTCACGTATCAGCAGAAAGCTCGGAAGGTACGTTCCCGGCTTTACCCCGACTAAATGAGTCATGATGCAACAGTTAGTTTAGTTTATGGTTTTTATGCTGCTGCAGCACATACAGTGACTTAGTGAATTTAGACGTTGTTTGGCCGGAACGAACCCTCTCATGTAAAACTGTAGAGGTTTACAAACAATTAATATAGCGTTCTAATGCACCAATAAGACTTTTTGAGCAAGAGTTTTTAAAATTAGCTACAAATTTGTCACAAAGATGCAGCAGCGTCTTGTGATCTGACTAGCCAACTTGGTGTTTCCATCCTCATTCTGTGGTTTTATTTACTTTCCCTCCAATTTTAGAGTCACGAGAAAAATACTTTATTTCCAGATTTATTTATAAAAAATCAAATTAAATTGTGAGTTTCATACCTTGAAGCTGTGACTCTTTTTTTTTTTCACTGCAGAAAAAGTTGTGGATTGCCATCTGCTTGGCCATCCTCATCCTCATCATCGTCATCGCCGTCGCCGCCTCCTTCAGTTCGTAACAGGCTGTGAGTTCCCTCCAGGTCGCCTTATTAGTCAAATAAATCCACGTTTGTGTAAATTCATCACCCACAGGGCACACGGGTGAATCCAGTCTTTATTTTATCCCTCTCACAATTCACACTAGTCTTCCTCCAACACGGCAATAAAGAAGAGAAGAGCTCGTTCTTTAGATTATGTTGCAGGTTAAAGTCTGTTTTTCTACAAAACAAGAACCAGAACAAATTAACTGTTACTTCTGCTGCTCTGAGGAGGAACTAAAGTGACCTTGAGCAAGGCACTATGCAGTATTTAAACCCGACACTGGCGCTGATCATGCTGCACTCAGGAAAAGCTGTTGATCAATGTTACGCATCTGGGAAAATTGGAGACAAAAAGAAACTTTTATAGAATAAAACTTTTCTTTATAGAAAATAGACTAATATAATTGTATATAACATATTGCTGGTGATTTATGCACATGATTTTTTTTTTTTTTTTTACTTGAGAGTTGTTTCAAACTGCCTACATGTAACAAATGTAAATACGTTGTTGTGGATTAACACCCTGATAGATTTATCTCAGCTCTGTAACAAACCCAAACCTGCTTTTATTTGATGGTTTTGAGTTTTTGTGTAAGCTGCTACGAAAATATTCAACCAACAAGGAAAACCTTTAAAACTGTGCCTTCTCCTTTGTACCAAGCTGGGAACGTGTTGTGCACTAACAATGTCATGAAGGGATGGAGTTAGTCCTGTTTGTCTAAATTCAGTTTTTGTTTCGCATCACAAACTTAAAGTTGTTCATCTCCAGTTTGTCTCACTGTGATAAAAGTGTTTGGATCCATTCAGGAGCAGTAAATCAGGAATCATTCATGGAGACATCAGTGAGATGAATCTGTCCAATAAATCCAGATGGTTAAGGTGTCTCACTGGTCTCCTTTAGAAGCAGAAAGGTTGCATGAGGGGAGATTTTTCTACTGTATAAGAGGTGCATGTTTATTTTAATGTTTTTAAAATAAATTTTCATTCTATTGGTGTGTTTTTATGTAATTATTGACTGAAAAATTTCAGATTTATCTCATTGTCCACTGCTTATATAGTTTGGCGGTCTGTGTGTGGCGATGGCATGTTCTCATGCATGTGTAGGTTTTCTCCAGCTTCCTCCCACAGACCAAAAACATGCATGTTAGGTCAATTGTCCCTAGGTGTGAGTGGGTGCATGATTGGTTGTCTTGTTTCTCTATTTGACCCTTTGAACTCACCGCCAGCTCCCCGTGACCCTCACTGGAGGATACAACTGTTCAGAAGATCTGAGGTTGGGTCATGAAGGCAACAGATCCAGTGGGATCCCAAAGTATTCCCAGACCAAAGGAATTATAGAATTCATCCCTGGAGTTTTGGGTCTCCACCCAGTACCTAGAAACCATCTACCTCCATAGCAGTCAGATGTCTGAAGCACCTCATCTGACTCTTTGCGACGAGGAGCAGCAGTTCTAACTCTCCACAGCTGAGCCAGGTCACCCTACAAAGGAAGCACATCCTGTGCTTTTGGTCATGATCCAAATCTCATGGCCACATATTGGTTTAATTGGACCCAAAAATCCAGAGCTATGTCTTCCAGGTCTTTCACAACAGACCAGAGCATCTCCCTCATTGATAATCTTATCTAATCCAAAATACTTCAAACTTTACTTTAGACAGAAACTCACTCCTAATCCAGAGGGAGAAGTTGAAAACTTAACTTAAAAAGTCCAAAACACAAAGTTTCTGCACAATAAAAATCATTTTTGGTCTTTTTATTCAACTGTAATTGTCTTAATTTTCAAGTAAAACAATGTGGAATTACAAGGGATCAAAGGAATGCAACAAAGAGACAAATCAAACATAAGACCATCACCAGGAACCACCTACTCCTGTCAAAATTAAATCAACAATTTACAGTCATCTGGAGCTGAACCATTTTATTCACAGATTTTATCCAAGTATTTTATTTATTTTCTTTACATGAACTGAAAGCAATGAGTTGATAGTGACAAAAAGTCAGGAGAAAACAAAACCCGTTAGCACAGATGTACAGGATGGGTTTTGTTGAAGGGTTGTTTGTTTTTTGGTGGTTTTTCATGACGAGAAGCTCAACACTACCACATTAGGTGCTTCAGAAGGCAATCGCAGGTTGAAAACCATTTAGCCAAAGAGGCACTCTTAATTCACAAACACTTACTTTCCTTTTCAGCATAAATACATGACTTTAGCATTAACCTGTGGAAGATTTGGAGAAAAGATCTAATGTCTGAGAGACCATCTGTTTAAGTTCAATCATTACATTTTCAAACTAGAGAAACACTGCAAGACACCAAGTCATTTAACTGATGTACAAATGTGTTGCTACACCATAATGTGCTCAAAAAGCAGAGGGTTTGTATTCTTATCTTTTGAATGTGCAAAATGAAAAATGCAAGGCTGGATTTTAAATAAATCCTCTGAACAGAAATGACATGAAAAAGGGGCCCAGTGAGCTTCCAGCGCACTGACAGACCTGTTCTCGTCTTAATATCCTGGAAGAAATCAAAAAATATGTTTAACTCATCAACTGACTACACAGAACCATAGTCAGGACCGATGATGAAACTTTGCAAAAGTAAACTTCCTAAAACCTCCGACGTACAAGACGACTGGTCACTCAAAGGTTTAAACGTCACACAAATGACTTCATGTGTGGCTCCAATCGAAGGAGCAGTGGAGTTCCGTCTCAGCGTTCCAGTCTTTAATAATTACAGTGCATCATGGGAACTTGCCTGTCTGTCCCCTGGTGGACTGATCCCCTGCAGCACCTCCGTCTGTATGTTTACCATCCAGTCCAGTGTCCCGGAGCCTCCACCCTGCAGTCAGTCTGAGCTGGAGAGGAGACCAGCTCTGTTCAGACAGGCGGGGAGGCATCAGGCTTCTGCAGCGCTCGCTTCCCGTGCAGCAACCTCAGAGGTCAGGACATGGTCTCTGCAACACCCTTGATTCTGTTTTTTATTCTTTGGCACTCTGATCATGTTTTGTTGCGTTGCTGATTGGAGGAGGAGCGGGTGCTGGCGGCTGGTGAGCGAGCCTGCACCGCTGCGAGTGCTGCGACGCTGCGCAGCACCCGGTCCGGTGTCCCCTCGGTTCCTGAACTGCTGGTCACCTCCTGTGAGAGCCTCTGAGACCTCCTGCTGTCCTTTTGGTACTGCTTCTCCTTTTTACTGCGGTTCTTTGACCGCTCGAGGCTGCGGTCCCTGTCACGCTCGCTACCAGAGGAGGCGGCTCGTGAACCCCGGCGCTCCGTGTTCTGGGAGCTGATGCTGTGGGTCCGCTGGCTGCTGTTGCTGCTGCTACTGCGACTTCTGCTGCTGCGCCTGCCGCAGTCACCCTCACCATCGCTGCTCATGCTGCTGCAGGCGCTGTGACCTCGTGATGAAGACCGCCTCTCCGTCTCGGATTCTTTTCCTCTTGTTTTCTTACTTGTGCTGTCCTTGTCTTCCACTTTTGGCCTCTTGTACTCTATTTCTAGAGGTGGAACAAGCGCACCGGGACACTGTCTGGTGGAGCGAGCTGCAGGACGGCTCGTCTGTTCAGGTGTTAAAGGTTTGCTGCTCCTGCTTTTATCGCTATTAGAATTTACAGAATTACTTTGAGGTGAGGCTGAGACACTTTTAGGTTTTTGGTTCTTGTCAGAGGCGGCAGCGGATTTGGCTCCAGAGTCTTTGCGAGTTGTGTGTCCAGGAGTGTCCACTCTGCCTTTCATTGCCAGAAGCTTGGCTGCAGCATTTAGAGCTGAACACCTTTTCCCCAGAACTTCAGGCTCAGGAGGCAGTGAGGGTGCGCTGTTTGTCTGTGATTTACTGTCCTGGGGGGCCTGAGATCCTGCAGACTTTCTGGTGATCCTGACGGACGACGTGTCGCTGCCCGACTCTCCTCCTGTGGACGTGTTGGTGTTGTTTGAGGCGTTTCTGTCTGAACCGTATGCAGGTTTCTCTCCCTTCCTGTCCTTGTTGCCCTTTTCCTTCTCCTCATCCTGCAGCCGGCGTTTGGCAGAGCGTGTCAGCCGCTTCCGGCTCTCACTGCTGTCGGAGTCTGAGGAGGAAGACGATGACCTTGAACGCTTCTTGTGAGGAGACACAGGAGCAGGCTCCTTTTCACCATCTTTCTCTTTCTTTTCTCTATCTTCCTTTTTCTCCTCCACCCCTCCCTCAGAGGTGACATCCATTCGCCGCCTCTTGGCAGGATGTCTGTTCTCGTAAGTCTTCTTATGGTGAGCATGCCGAGTGAGGGTTGATGAAGAGCTCCCAGATGATGGTGAAGAAGAGCGCACCGACTCCTGACTGCTCTGCCTGCTGAAGGATTTTTTCTGATCGGGAGGTTTCTGATCTTGTTTCTCGGGCTCGTCTTTCTGATGAGCCATTTTTGTTTCTCCTCCTCTATCCTTTCTGGACTCTTTGGCCTCAGACAAACTCTCCACTCTTCTTTGTTTAGGCTGTGACTGACAGACTTCCTGCTTTTTCTCTTCCTCCTCCTTGTTAGAATTTTCCAAAGCATCCATTTCTGCATCAGACTCGTGTTTAGTTGCCTTTTGTGTCGAGTTTCTATCTGATGAATCAGTAGGCATAGCAGAGGGGGGTGGGGCCTCAGTAGGAGCTGGTTCTGGAGTCACTTGTGAGCCACCAGTGGATGGTGGGTTCTGTTTCTGTGGGGGGGTGACTGGAGTGACAGACATCTCTCTGGTTGTTATTTGTGTAACTGTTGCGTTTGGTGTCTCCGTACATGATTTTTCAGGGGGTGACATTGAAACGGTTACAGGTGTTTCTATAGAGGTTGCTACTGATGTTGAGGTCTCAACAGTTTTCTCTGTAGGTGTGATGGAGGTAGAGGAAGTTTTTTCGACTTCCTCTGTTGATGGTGACAAAGCTGCTGCAACCTGGTTTGTGTCACTGACGGATGATGTGGTTGGACTGGGTGGAGCAGGAGACGGTACTGAATACTGTTCAGGCTCTGGTCTTGCCTCAGCAGCCATTTCCGTTGGTGATGTTGAAACTGACTGGACTGGTACTGTAGTCCCACTACTTTCTTCTTTTGCTGGTAGAGTCTCATTTTCAGCAGGTGTTGTAGCTGATGATTCAGGCAGTGCAGCAGCAGCTTCGTCAGACACTGTTAAGTGTGAGTTTATTGGACTTGTTTGTTCTGTTTCTACTGGAGTCGTGCTGTTTGACGGGCTAGCAGCAACTGGTTCTACTGGAGTTAACGCTGTAGGACTTGGTGAGGCTGGAGCTGTAACCTCCAGGCCTACAGGTGGAGTGGAGGTTCCAGTTGGTGCTGTGGATGATGCAGGATCTTCAGATTCCTCTGTAGTGTTAACACTTTCGGTTTGAGGTGTTGTAGTAGCCGTTATGGTTGTAGCAAGCTCTGCTGAGGGTGGAGGAGTTCTGACTGCTGTAGCAGATGACTCAGCCAGTGGAGGCTTAGCATCTGTGCTGGGTTTGTCAAATTCTGGTTCTGTGGATTTCATAGAAACTGGAGAGGAGTTTGGCTCTGCAGCAGCTGTGGAAACTATGTTTTTTGTCTCAGAGGTTGGTGAAATGGGTGGAGCTGTAGCAGCAACATGGTTGGTGGGACATGTGGACTCTGGATCAGAAGATGCTGAAGGAACTGGGGTGTGTATGTGCAGAACTGGAGCAGAGCTAGAGGATGCTGCTGTGGATTCAGAAATGGGAAGAGGTGAAGACAGTAGGGGTTCAGGCTCAGTTGGTGTATAGGGTGGAGCGGAGACAGATGTGGAAGTTTGATCTGAGCTTGTTTCAGAAGTCAGAGCTGGATTTGTAACAGGACATGAAGTTTCTGTTGTTCCTTCAGCCTTGGTGGGCTGAGACTCCTTATCTGCTGTCTGGATCTCTGATGGGACTCCTGGTTCTAATTTAGGATCAGAACTCTGTGGCTCAATAACAGTGTCTGCTGTGGCTGTGGAGTCTTTACGGGGACGACCCCTCTTACGTTTGGGAGACAGAGGGGGTTTCCCTTCCTCCCCCGGTAAAGTGGGTGAATTACTCACTCTGCTGTCGGGCTCAGTTAGTCCGGTGGGGATCTTAGGGGGCCGGCCCCTCTTTCTTTTTAAAGGAATCGTGGAGGAATTAGACTCTGTGGGAGCTGAGATGGAGTCTTTGCTTGGTGACGAGTCTGTTTTCTTGGACTGGGTCGCTCCTCGTCCTCGACCCAGAACCAGCTGCTGCTCTACGAGCTGAGCAGCCATACGAGATTCAGTTTCCAGCCTGCGTCGCACTGGGAGGTTTCTGAGAACGGGCATGTCAGGAGAGAGATGTGGAGGAGAATATGGAGGGTAACCTCGTACCGGCTGTGGGTGCACAGAAGAGCTCGGAGTAGACTCTTGGTCCTGAGGAGGTCCATCAACAGTCACTTTAGTCGTTCCATCAGGACTCTGCGGTGTGTTGTCTTTGCTTGGTTCATCGATATTTTCAGCAGTGTTCTCCTTTGTTGTGGCCTCCTCTGAGGAACCTCCTGTTACACTCCCTCTCTGTCTCCTCCTCTGAGGCTCCTTCTCCTCCACCACAGTGACCAGCCTCCCTGGAAGTTTCCGCAGGACTTTGGCTGATGGGGAATCGTCCGTCAGGCCCCGCAGCACCTCGCCATCAGCTGACTGGCGCTTGCGAGGCGATCTGGAGGAGGGAGGAGACATGGAGCTGTGCTCTTTACCATCATCATCTCTGTTCAGATGGTCTGCTGCACAGCTTGAGTCCAGAGACGACTCAGATATTCTCCTCTCCTTCTCCTCCTCCTCTCTGCCTGCTCTGAAGTTCCTGCCGTCAGTCTCCCCAGCACTTTGTTTCCAAGCAGGGGGAGCGCTTGTAGAAGGTGAAGGCACGGGGCTGTGATGGGAGCGGGTTGACTGAGTCCTGGTTTTTGTTGTTGGCTGATCTCTGGCAGGAGATGAAGCTTTTGAAGACTTTGAGTGATCTTGAATTCTGGTTGATGAGGAGGTTTTGTGATCTGTGCGTGTGGTAGATGCGGCACCAGAGTCTTTGGCAGCTCCTCGTCCTCTCAGACCACTGCGGAGTCTTTCAGGCACTTCTCTTGGTGTCGTTGGCTCAGGCTCAGTTTCAGGCGACGCTCCACGGAGCCGACCGCTGGTCCTCGTGGAAGTGAGCGTCTTGTCCTTGGGTTTACGTCCACGTCGAGCAGGGGGTGGCTGAGCAGGCTCCGATGAAGCTGGTGTTGACAGGAAGTCATCATCATCTTCATCAGAAGAAGGGTGGAGCATGAGACCCTCCCCCTTAGCCTGATCCAGGCCTTTTCTGGCAGCTTCTACCTGCTCCTAAAAACAGAAACAGAAAAGAGTTTAGACTTCATTAAGAATGAAAGAATTTTAAATAATTAAGGTGAACACGAGGCCTTACCTCAGCCTGCTTCAGCTCCTCTTTACAGACGTCTTCTAGAGAAGCTTCTAGGAAGTTCATGGCGTAACGTTCAATAGGAGTGAGCTGGGAAAAAAAAAACAGAAAAAAGTGTGTGAGCAGAAACAGAACCGGAATCATAATCCCTTCAAAACTATGAATTACTGTATATTTGACTGTACGGATCAATAAATGTTTATTTAAAGAGCAGCATTAATCCCTCACCTGTTCCACCAGAGCAGCTATTTCCTGCTCAGCCTTGGAGAGCTCCTCCACCTCCTCCTGTTCCCCTCCGTCATCCAGTGGTATGTTCTCGTTAAACTCTGCCAGTTCGGCCACCTGCTCTGCTTTGGCCTGAGAAGCTGCCACGATGTCCTCCTCATCCTCGGCTCGACACAGCGCCTGAACAATTTAGAAAAGCATCAAGACGATCAGTCCAACCGCCATGAGGGAAACGTTTAACTACAAAATTTACCCAACAAGGGCCTCACTGTTTATGTTTAGGTTGTTAGGATTGCATCTTTGATGATTAAATGGGTGATACATAATAAAAAACAAAGGTTTCTAACCTGCTCCAGAATGGTGGTGCTCTGTTTGTTGACATTTTCCTCTTCATCAGCTTGGGGCACGGATAGCTCCACCGCCACCTCCCTCTTCTCCCCATCGTTCACATCAAACAGCTCTCGGATGGTTTGCTGGAAAAACAAACAAATAAAACCAAAAAATGACATTATTGCTTAGGAGAAGGGTTCTTGTATTTCTTTTCAGAGCTTAAAAAAAAAGCTCTGGGAAAAAAAAGCCTAATTTTATGTTTTAAATCTGGTCTTTAAAAAAGCAGCTAATAAAGCACCTCTTTGAAGAAAGCTGTGGTGAAGTTTCCTCCTTCGATCGCCATATCTCCCAGCATCCTCTTCTGGTTGGCTTTCTTTAAAATGTTTTCCTCCACTGTGCGCTCACTGATCAACCTGAAAATGGAATTAAAATATTATATTTTCTTATGTTTGTAATATAAAAAATTAATTTACATCTGTAATATTTTTCTTTTACATTTAAGAACATATAACTGAAATAAAATTGTTTCTATTAGTTTAAAAGCAATAGATAAAACAACTGAAATCAGTGGTAACTGTGTGAAACAACAAACGGCTGATTCAATTATTTTAGGCCTAAAAGCTGAATTGTGAAATTATATTTATCCTCGAGTTCAAATTATGTGATTATCTTTCCCTGCTGGTTGTCTGGCACTTTTCAGAGACAGAAAGGCTTTTTCCAGTTCAGTTGTTTCTCCTTTTTGAGAACGCCAGCTGGGTTTTACATAATATTTCCTGAATCTTTTTCGTCTAACTCCACAACCCTTTACTATAATTCCCCAACAAATTTTCCATGCATTTTAAACGGGAACAGTCTTGTGAAATGTGCAACAGCAGTCCTACAAGGTCACAGATGGTTTAATTATTCATGTGTGACAGTCACTGGGTAAAGTGTCATACTTTATTTTATGGAACTTCAATGTGTTAAATGAGTCACCTGTAGATGTGGACATCCCGGGTCTGACCAATACGGTGGCAGCGGTCTTGTGCCTGGGCGTCCATGGTGGGATTCCAGTCGCTGTCATAGAAAACAACGGTGTCAGCCCCCGTCAGATTCACCCCAACACCACCACTGCGGGTTGACAAAATAAAGCAGAAGATGCGTCGATCTGCGTTGAAGCGCTCCATCAGGGCCTGCAAAAAAAAGAGCACACAAACAAACAGTCAACATCAGGACAATACTTAGATCTTCTGCAGTTTTTTCTCCATCCAAAGTCAGTACGAACCTGTCTCTGTTCCACGCGGGTGCTGCCATCCAGACGGAGATAGATGTGTCCATGGTAGTTGAGAAACTGCTCCAACACATCTAACATGCGCGTCATCTGAGTAAAGATCAGCACTCTGTGGCCTCCAGATTTGAGCTTTCGTAATAAAGTGTGGAGAGTTTGAAGTTTACCTGCAAAAAACAAGGCATATTTAAGTAAATAAAGCACAGATGCTTTTCTTTTTTTAAATCCAGCCCCTTATTCTTTATAGAAACTTTAATATACATATTTGCTCAGCCTACTTTTGATCTCTGCCTGCTGCAGTGGCAAGACAATTTCCCCAGTGGGTCAATGAAGTATCCATCTAGCCATCTATTCAAGCAGAGGAGCAAACAAAACCTCCACTAAAAGAGCCTGAATGAGTAGAGCTGTATGGCATTTGGATTCTTAATAAATAAGTTTACAGAAAAACTAAGAAATCAGTTTTTTGTTCCTTACATTTTATAAAACTATTGTACACACCTGACCAGCATGCTGCAATAAAGCAGATCTTAAGGATTTTTAGAAGAAGCTGCTGAACCCAACTTAAATCATGTAGGTTAAATTCTTCCTTTTCATCAGATGTTAAAATAAAGATTGTTTTTGCTGTAGGCACTGGTTTTCTAAGCAGCTAGAGATCAAAGTGACTTTTTGCACATCATGCAGCCAAATAAAAAAATCTTGACAACTCACCACAATCGTACTGTATTAGCCTCAGGTCGGGGAACTGAGTCCTCATGTTGCAATGGATGTGGTGGAGGCTGCGAGTGAGCGGGACGACCTGAGTTGAAAGCATGGAGGAGAAGACGGCCTGTTTGTGGCTCAGAGATGGAGGAGGATGGCAGCAGTGCATGGAGATCTTAGGAGCCTCCACAGGAGGAATCGCAAACACAAACCTAAACAGCAATGAAATAAACAAAAGGGTCAGCTTTCAAAACTTTTTTATTAATTATGACTCTGTAGGTCAGTTAGAAAACCATTTAATCAGTGATATACCGGTCTATTATTTCACAGAGGAGCTCCAGTCTCTCATTGATGCTGTGGATGGCTTCTCTTAAAGCAGAACTCTGAAACCACAAGTTATTCTTGTTTTGCCACTGACTGAACAAACAGCTGCTGTGGCCCGAGCGGCTCCACTCCCCGTCAACTTTCAGAGCTGCTGGAGATGGATCAGAACCGGGAAGAAAAGTCAGGAAGTCCAGAACCTCTCGGCCGTACACGGGTTTTGCTCCACAGTGGCGTTCGTTGACTCGACAGATGAAGTCCAGTTGGCTGTTGCGCTGCTGTTTGAGGCTATCAGCTAGCCACGACTGTTAAATTAAGAGAAAGAAGAAACGGGTGAAAAGCTGCAAGACAAATGGGTCAAGCTTTCTTACAGCTGTAAGAAAAAAAGTCATGTTCAGTATGGTGGGATAAATAATTCATCTGTACACTTAGTAATGTGATCACAACTTGTCTCAACTTTTCATACAGTCACAGAAGACAAAAAAAGTGACCTCGTGATAGAAAAGGAATCTGGTTATTTGAACTGAATCACTTTAGCAGCAAACCTTGCTCAAGTCAGTCCAAAAACTATATACATCCCTCACCTGGTTCTCAGCTGTGTTGATCCGCTTGGTACTAAAAATGCACTTTAAAGAAACCAACATGATTTCTTCCACAAACCAGCCAGGAAAATAGAGGTAAACAAACCCTAAAACCCATTTAAATGCTTCAGATTTGGTTCAAATGTTATTGTGGCATTTTAAAGCTTCTGAACAGATTTCTAGATAGGAGTCAACTTGGATATTTTAGCTGAGGTTTGAGAACATCAGCTGGATCTTACCACATGGAAAGGAGAGCATGGAGGTGGGCGAGGGAGCCTCCTGGGTGGAGGGTTGGGCTTTGGACGCACACTGGGTTTAGGCTTTGTAGAAACTGGTGTCTGACTGCTGTTGGAAGTGTCCCGCGGCGCTGCTGAGGACTTGGACAGAGACGATGAGGAGGTTGTTGGAGCTGGAACTGAGGAGAGAAGATAGACAGGTATTCTTAATACAGGTAGTTGAAAAGAAAAGAAAACAAACACATCTGATTGCACACAAATTATATTTCAAGTATCCTGAAATAAAAAAATTGTAAACCTGGCTTTAGACTGAAAGAAAAATACTTTATATTCTGACTTACATGGAACCTGGTCAGGTTTTAAAAAGCTTCAACAGGCTTGTAAGGAAACAATTTTCTTGCAGGCATGCTTACAGAGCTGGGAGTTAAAGCAGAGAGAGGAGAACCAGCTGTGCTCTCACCTGGCTGCTCTGTGCTTGGTGGAGGTGGCTGCACTACTTTGAGGACAGGGCGGGGGGCTTGGGGCTGGTTTGGGGTTGAACTCGGGTGTCTGGGAGGAGCTATGGTGTAGTGGGCAGTAGCAGGACCAGGGGTGCGTGGGGCGATTTGGAGCGGCACTGTGCTTCTGACAGATGCAGTGTTTGTGTGGGGGTGCAGGGAGGGGAGTGGTGCCTGAGGAGCAACACGTGGGGAAGGGGCCACTGCCAGCGTGGGCACAGGCCCACCCTCCTTGCCTGCTGACTGACGCACGACGATCTTCACGACTCCAGGGGCACCAACCACAGACGAGGGCACTGAAATCAAACAAGGAGCTAAAATGATCTCCAACATGCAGCACAAGGACAAACTTGTTTTTTGTTTTTTTTACCAGAGAGGAGAGGCTGAATGTGAATAAGATGGTAAAAATACCTTGAGGTGAGGCATTGAGGGGCAGCTTGTTTGCAGATGGAGCTGCAGCAAGAGCAGCCGAGGGTGGGTTTGCAGCGTGTGTGTTTGTTGTCGTCTGCACAGTCAGCTGGGCAGGCTGGCTGATGAGGTGATGCTGCACCCCACTGGACACCAGGTGCATCACATTACCTGCAGAGAGATGGAGAATCTGGTCAATTTATTTATTTTTTATTGTGAGGAATCATAACTCAATGTAATGTCATGGAAGAGTCAAACAATCGCTAGTCAAATTCTGTAAATGTTAAGAAAAAAAATGCCTTAATACTTTTATTTTATACCCTTTAGTGTAAAAGATATCTTTATGAAAGTAGATTTTTGCATCCCTGGTACCTTTGTTTTGGACAGCCAGTGGATTATAAGCGCATAAATATTTTAGGCATTAAAGGCCTGAGTTGTTGTACTACACCAACCTTGAACAGGACGTGGAGTAGCTGCGGGGACTTGGTGGATCTGAGCTCCTGACAAAGTGAGTTTGTTTCCTTGAAGCTGGAACGTGACGGGTTTACTGCCCTGACACGACGACACCGGTCGCCCTGCCAAAGAGGCCAGCTGGGCAATGCTCACCACCTCACCGGCTTTAAAAGAAAAAGATTTTGGTTAGAAACCAAAAACTGCACCCACACAGCTTAAAGTGCACCAAAATAAGAGTTAAAGTTCTCATAACTGAAGTTTTAAGAAGATACCACTTCACTAAAATCAATGTACTCACAAGGCAGCCTAGCTTGCATGTCAGGACTGAGTAAAACCCTCTGGGGCATGACGCTGCCGGGGTTTGGACTTTGATGAGCTGGAATAGCGGCTGCACCAGGAGCACCAGGAGGCCTCACAGTCAGAATTGGTTTTGGAGCGCTGGATCTCACTGCGGTTTGAGGAGCAGGACTCACCGGGGGGCGAGGTGGGGGTGTGGGAGCCACAGAACACACCACTAAAGAAAGAGGAAGCATTACTGAATATGTGAAGTAAAACTGTAACTTCTTTTCAGATGATTTTTGAAGTTCTTTCCTTCCTGAAATAATCTTACTGCTTTCTGTTCACTCAGTTTTGCTTCTTTCACTTGCCTTGCTGAACGGCAGGAGCAGGAGGAGGTGCAGGAGCTGAGGTGACCTCAGTGACAGGAGGAGGTTTGGGGGTCTGAGCTGCAGGCGGAACCGAGCAGGTGGGTTTGTTCATCAGCACAACGGATCGATTATCGCCTTTGGGAGGTGGCTGAAACATCCTAAGATGAAAACAAGATGGATATTTGTTTTATATCAACTCAAGGTTTTACTCTAAAGGTTTTTTATATGAGCTTTTCATGCGAATTCTAAAAGTTAGTTTTACATTTAAACACCTATATCCCAAACATTAGTCATCTTAATCCAACAAAGCTACTCAATACTCTCAAACCTGTAATGACTTTACTAAAACCCTTCTGAGGAAGACACATGCTCAGTGCCTGCAGTCAAAATCCAGGGAAAAGATTACCTCACATTAGTAAAATTATTAACCAAGTCCCACATTCAAAATGCTGACAGATGATGTCTGGTATACTGAGGTCAGTTGATGAATTATACGAGGCAGTGTAATCTGGACAGATTTAGAGTTCCTCTGCCACGAAAATAAATGTTAACAAATTATAAGTTACTGTAGCTGCAGCATGTACCTGTTGACCTTCATGCGGACTGGTTTGGGTCTCGGAGGGGGTTCAGGGGACTCCACAATCTCCTGGATTAGCTGGCGGCTGACCTTGTGGCGTGGCAGGAAGACATCCGCCTGGTAACGGGACACACGGCTCTCCAAACCAACAAAATCAAACATAGAAAGGTCGCAGCGCTAAGAGAGAGAAAGAAAGAATAAAAGGATCGTTACTCTTGGGGATGACTTTATGACCAAAATTATTTTTAAGATTCTTTTCCTGCTGACCTTCAAAGGAGGAACCTCCAGCGCATCCTGCACCAGGGAGGCTGTGTGGAAGATAATGGGCTGTGTAATGAAGGGTGACTGGATGGGTCGAGGGTCAAACAGGTTGGGGTGGTTACACACTTTACGGAGCTGCATGAGGATGTTGATCACAGACATGAAGTGACCGCTGGCCAGTGTTTCCCGAGTCCTGAGAATCAGGCATAAAACACAATAATCTAAACATAATGTTTGTGTGGGGAAATAACATCAAGTTAAGCATTGAGTAAATAAATTTGAAAAGATCATCATTGATTATAATTCAGGAACTCACGAGGCTTGAGCCATGAAGTCGTCATAGAGAAACCTCTGCCTCTTGGAGAGACGACAGCGAACAACATGTTCATATTTTTTGGGCATCTGCTTCTCGACGTCGACCTTGATCCTCCTGAGCAGGAACGGCCTCAGCACCTTGTGGAGCCTCTTAACCAGGCCCTCGTTGTACTCCTGACTGCCCTCGATCATCCCCGTCAGCGGGTTGGAGAACCACTCCTTGAACTCGCGGTGAGACTGGAAGACGTGGGGCATGAGGAAGTGCATAAGCGACCAGAGCTCCATCAGGCTGTTCTGCAGGGGAGTTCCTGTCAGCAGCAGTCGGCGATGGCTTTGATGAGGAGAGCATAGAAAAGAGGTTTGGATGAAGATGATCAAACCTTAAATTCTCTAGTTTGGTTCAACTCAAGAATGCAATATTTCACTTATTTTTATTACTTCAAGATTGGATCATAGCTGCTCTTGCTCACTTTTTGTTTTAGGTATCAGCAAACTTCCTGTTGTCCCACCTGCAGCTGATTAAAGATCTGCAGTCAGACATTGCATTACTGAATGTGATCTTAACTCAATCTGCATTTGGCTCTTCATCCTCAGCATCAGTTAAACAGTAACAGACCACTCTTAATTAGGGATCACTTTAAAGCAGCACTCCAGAGGATTTCATCAAGAGAGCAGTTTTTGAATCTAGCGTCCAAAGGCTCCTCCTCAAAACATCTCGATACGCGCGTCCGGTCACGTGTGCGCGCGTGCACGCGGCGCATATACTTCAGACATGAACTGTACCGCTCAATGTGTAGGGTTTAATCACTCACAGTTCACAATCTTATTCCAACACTACTACGAGGGTCTGATGAGCCCTCTCTGTCCCTGCTGCTTCTGATACTCTGTTAGCACCGAGCTGCTGCTGGACTCTGAAGCTGAACTTGACTCGGCCCTGGATGAACTTTCTGACCAAAATAAACGCATAATCCTGTCAAGCCTTGCCATTCTGTGAGGTGAAAGGTTTAAAAATAAAAATAAATCCATCTTTAGCTGGAGAATGGGTAGGTTTTTAGTAGAAATGAGCTGTGAGTCCTCAGTGAACGGCTGAGACGGCAGAGAAACACACGGAGCGTCCTGTACGACAGCGCCCCCTACTGGTACAGGTTTGGTCGATGCGCGTGCATGTTGAGAGAATGCAGAAATTTGAATTTCATTGGCTGAAAAATGTCGGCGGCAAGAAATAATGGAAAGGGGTCTCTAGGAGGAAGGAGGGTCTTCATCAGAATGACAGATGTTGTGGAACTCAACCCATAGATCATAGTTTAGACCTGAAATATCATTTAAAACATTTAGAAAACTTTGATACAGAGAAAAATAATCCAGAGAGCCGCTTTAAGCTCAATTATTGGATTTTCATTGTGTTCAGTAGATTTAGTTAAATTATTTTTCATTTATATCTTATTTTAATAAAAGGTTCCCCATTAAAAATTTACCGAATACACAGGTGCTCCCTTTTATTTTCCATCTGCTTCCTGTATATCTTCAGAGAAGTTCGTCATAATAAAACTGAGCACCTCCTGCTGCTCAGAGCCCCGTCTGAGTGAGAAATTACCACCAGCTGGAGCAAACCTCCAGCCAAACGATGGCTAGTTGGGACACATTTCTGAAGGAACAAACTGTTTCAACTGTGAAGATTAGCTGACAAAAATTTCCTTCTCACACAATACTACGGTCTGGAGAAATTGTTAAGCATTCTGGGTATTCTATGGGTGAAAAAGGCAAATGGTTAAATTAATGTTTCACAGCTGGATGTGTCAACGTTTTATTTTTATGTGTCCAAAACTACTTAATTATTAGTTGCAAGTTGAAATTTGTCATCCTCTCACACACATTATGTAATAATGTCATACAGTGAGGATGATGACATTTCTGTGCTTTAGGGTAAAAATAAACACGATACAACAGAAGGGAAATTACAAAAACAACAATTACTGACCAGACTACATCAAGACAGTTGCTGCTGCTGTCTGGTGCCATTCTGGCATTTAAGAGTCTGATCGCTTTCAATAAATCATGATGTGCCTCTATATTATAACTTATGACTGTGTAAAAGGTAGAGGTGTCAGATTAGCGCGTTAATTACGATTAATTAATTACAGCCCTAATTAACGCGTTATTTTTTTTAATCGCGTTAATCGCATTTTTAATCGCTTGACCGTTTCTGCATGCAGTCTGCCGCTGCAGAGATGTGTGTGTGCTGAGCTGGTCTCCTCGCGGTGTTTGTGTGTCACTGAGCAGCTCTGTGACGCTCAGAGCCCCTCACTTTCAGGAAGTGATCACGTGATCTACGCATGACGCCGAGACAAAACAGCTGATGGCCATAGCGGTGTTATGAAACCGGCATCACCTTTTAGAGCGCTATTTATCTGAACCCGCTGCAACAGGAAGTGCAAATTAAAACGACCTGCTCATTTCACGAGCTACTCGACCGGAACCGATGACCACCGTCAGCCCAGCACAGCTCTGATCACTGATTACACGTAACTGTCAGCCGGTTCGGTGTGCGACCGGCCAGCTGACAGCTTCCACCGCTTGTGGAGCAGTGTGCTGATCACTAGTAGCCTACACTGAGTGATCTGACGGACTACAATGGTTTATTCAAAGTAACGGCGCGACGTGGCGCAGCGCTGATCGCTGGTGTATTTCAGCCTTAAATATCAGCTGGTCCAGTGCGCGACCGGCCGGCTCAGTTTCCACCGCTTGTCCAGCACAGCGCTGACCACTGGTTACCAGTAGGCCTAGTACACCGCTGGACTGGCGGTGTTATGAACCGGTCCAGTCAGCGGTGCCCGATGGAAGACATGGATGTAGTTTGGGGGGGTGCAGGGGGGACGTGTCCTCTGCTCGTTTTTAAAGTCAGTTTAGAGTCCTGTAGTTTTTACTGTCTAAAATAATGTTGCACTATATTAAATGGATCCTGGCTGTTGTTTTTAGGTGTAGGGTTGATATTATGGCTCTTTTTAAACAGTTCAGACCCTCTTCTCCACCTCCTCCCACCCCTGTATTCAAGTTGTGTCCTCCCCCCCCCCACCTTTGAAATTTAAATTTCATTCTTGGTGGAAGATCAAATCAAACTTTATTCATAGAGCACATTTCCTGCAGAGCAACACAATGTGTTTTACAGCAAATAAAACATAAACTAAAATCAGATGAGGGGTTAACAGAGCTGCTGCAGACTGAGTCCACTGACCAAAGTAATGGTTACACTGGGACTGAATCTGTTCAGGTCTGTTAAACACAATAAATGACTTCATAAAGACACTTTATGTTGTTCTATGTTGTTCTATATCAATCTAATGGTCTGACACAATCATTTAATGAATTTAAATGACAATAACTCAAGAGGAGGGCTTTCTTTAGCCATTTCTTTAGATGCGATTAAAAATGCGATTAATTAGATTAATTAATTACAGATCATAATTAATTAATCGCACAATTTTTTTAATCGCATGACAGCACTAGTAAAAGGTACTGAGACAGTTCAGACTGTAAAAATATCATTTTAGCCGCTTTCACCGTGTAGCAAAATGATGAAAATGACTCATTTACAGTGCCACAACTACAAAAACGTTATATCAACAACTTCAAGACACAAGGAAAAACCTATTACTCCCAGCTGGTTCAAATACACACACCTGGTTGAATAGTTATACACCAGTATTATGTGTCCATGACTATAAATCCACCAAAATCAACCCTAAAACAACACTGAAACATCTGTGTTTGATCCGACAGGGATAAAATACACCAAACTTATTCAGTCTCAGACTACAGACCTGTTGAAGTTCAGCAGGCTCTGCCAGCGCTGAGACTTGAAGTTCTTGATGTTCTGAGCCTCATCAAGGATTAGATATCGCCAAGACTTTCGTCTGAAGGCCTGATGATCCTGTAGAACCAGCTTGTATGAAGTGATGCACACATGGAAAGCGTTAGGTTTTGTCCAGCCCTGAGAAGCAAAACAGGAAAACAAGCAGAGTGGTTCTCATTTTCCAGTACCAACATCTTCAGCTGCTCATTGACTTTCACAACCTTAAAAAACAACACAGCACCAGTTTCTCTCCGGAAATCTTTTTTTTATTATTATTATTAACAAAAAGCATTAATTTACCTGTGTAGAGTCCTTCAGACAGCAGAATGTTTAATTTTCAAATCATTTCTAAAAAGTCTATAAGGATTAGAAAAACAACCCTATTACCTGTCTCTTCAGCTTTCTCTCCTTTTGGCTGCCAAAGTAGGTGAGGATTTTAAAGCCCGGACACCAACGCTTCAGCTCCATCTCCCAGTTTAGCATCACACTGGTGGGAACAATGATGAGGTGGGGGCCCCAGTTTCCTAAAAGTAAAAAACATTAGGAGTGTATGAAACCTAAATGGTCTTCATAAAAACATCACAGTAATCTAAGAGGTTTATCTTAAAGCTCCAAGGAGGAAGTCTGTTACCTTTTTCACAGGCGAGGTGAGCCAACAGAGCGATAGTCTGGATGGTTTTACCCAGACCCATCTCATCAGCCAGAATCCCATTTAGCTTTTTCTCGTACATGGTGACCAGCCAGTCCAGCCCGATGTGCTGGTATTCACGCAGCGTGCCGTGAAGCAGAAACGGGATGGGGGTCTTGACCTTTAGTTGGGAAATGAGATAAACTTACAGTTCAAAGCTGCACAGATTTAAAAGGATAAACACCTTTTTTAAAGTGTAAATCTGACCTTTGTAGTAGCCAGAGTGTAACCCTTAGGCTGCAGGCTCTCTGCAGTCGCAGCGATATGGCTGATCTCTTTCTTTGGCCGTGAGCCGGAGGAAGGCGGGCTGTGGTCTCCCTCCTTCAGCAAAAGCTCCATCCCTTCATCTTCACACTCATCATCACTCTCCTCTTCATCATTCTCAGTCTCATCATCCTCTGCGCTGTCTCCTGGTGAATCTAAAACAAAAAAACCACAAATTTATGACCCCAAAGCTTCTACAGCTGTGCCTTTAGTGAAAGCAGATGAATTCAAGCAAGATCATTTTGATTCTCTGAGTGTGTTAGTACCCGAGGAAGAAGAGTGGCTTTCTACGTCACACTCTTCTTCTTCATTCTCCACCTCCTCGTCCCCAGACACCTCAGAATCAGAGCTTTCTTTAGAGCCTGAAGCAGAAGGAGCCTCGAAGTCTGACGCATATGCACCTTTGTACTTCTCCAGTAGTTCTTCGAGAGTCAAATCTCCTGAAAGAGGAACAGAAATGTGTCAGGGCAAAGGTTACGCCTGTTTTTAAAGAAAACTTCCATTTTCAGATAAATGAAACCTCATTCACACAGTGAATAAAAATATAAAGAGGTACACACATCCAAGTTATCTAGAAACCACGTTGAACAGAAGTTGTTTCTTTAATAAATAATCAGTTATGAAAACACTACACTCCGTTAAAAATACTTCTCAAATCAAAATAATTTAATATAAAATTCAGATTTTTCCTTCATAAATGCATAAAAAGAAGAAAAACACTTACCCTCTCTGGTCAAGTCATCAAGTTCTTCAGCATGATTGACATTTCCTTCTACCTTTTCTTGGGCTGCTATAGTGTCCTCCTCATCTTCAGCTGAACACAGAAAGAAAAATTAAATTACAAAGAAAAAGGTCAAGAACCTACTAGATTTCAGAGTGTTGTAAGAACACACCAGTATATGTAGTAATCCTGATTTATCCTGAATTCTAGGTGAAAGACTTTAGAGAAGTTCCCAAACTTTTCCGTCCTCTTATATTAATCTTACCGTCCTCGTCGTTAGCAGTGAACTCCCCATCTTCCTCCTCTTCTTCCTCCTCCTCCTCCGAAGACGATTCATTGGAGCCTTCTTCATCTGTGCCTGAGTCCTACGAGCGAGACAGCAATTACATCAAATTTAAAACAAGAGGATTCATTTTAGAGTTATCAAGCTTTAGATATATCACCAAAAATAAAACCAAACGTAATCATCCCTTGATTGGAGTTAAATATGAATCGTGAAAACAAACTTTAAAAGAATATTCAAAGTAAACCTGCTTACAAGCACCAGTTTTGGTATAAAGGTCCATACAACAAACAAGAAAGGGAGGTGAGTGATCACCAATTAAAAATAAAAATCTGATTTTTTAAGTAGATCTTTGTAGATCTTTATACAAGTGTGAAAAGAGAAGAATTTCTGTTTTCTCTCATCTGAAAGAGTTTGCAGAGCTGTTTGTGGTGGTACCTCTGGAGGTGGGAGTTTAAGCGTGCTGAGCAGCTGGTCCAGAGGCAGCATGCCCTCTTCCTTCAGCAGTTCAATCTCCCTCTGATGGCTCTCTGCATCATTGCCCTCCTGCTGCTCCTCCACTTCTATGGTTTCTTCATCATCCTCCTCTTCACACAAAGGCTCAAAATCTCTGTCTGCATGAACACATAATGGTTTTGTACTGAAAAGACTTGTTTCTTCGCTACAGGTAAAAATCCAGGACATTTTCTCAACCTTCACTTTTTCAATTGAGCTAAACTTCAGACGCAAAAACGTAGGAAGTTAGGACAACAACCTGAACATGTTGTATTTATGGTGCGTTATTACCACTTCTCGGTTTCAGTAATCAAAGGCTTTATATTCACAATAGCTAAAAAATCTGTTAAGTCATGAGAACTACTGTTAGTCAACAAAACCTTCTAACTTAGTCATTCATGTAGCTTCAATTAGCTGAGGAGACAAAACATCACAATCTCCAGAATGAATAAGGAGCTCCGTTTGGGCCAAAAAAGGATTAAACTGGATAATAAAACATTAATCTCTAATTATTTCACAGCAGTTATGTTTTTGAACACAAAGAAATAGATCAAGGGCATGTGGAAATAACAGATTTTGTGTCAATAATTGCTGAAGCAAACTTCCTGGTTTATCTGCCGTGTGTCTAGAGATCGAGACTGAAGCAGATATGAGAACAAATCAATAAAATAAAACAATAAAATAAGAGTTTCTGAATTGTTTACAGACTGCAGTTTGACCAACACAGAAGCTCAGACAATTCAAAGAAGACAGTTGGGAAAGAACATCACACATCAGTGTACTTCACTTGTGCTCAAGAACTGAGGGAATGCAGCAAACTCGGGACTTAAGTCATTTTTCAGCTCTTTGAAAATCTGTTGTTTTTTTAATCTAGAAGCATTTAGGTTGAAAAACACCTGTTGAGTTTGTGGTTCCAGCAGTTAGGAAGTCTAAGTCATTGTAGATGGGTTAGCTAGCTGTTTGCATCTTTTCATATCAATATAATGTTAGATAATAAAAAGAAGAAGGAACAAGACCACTGATGCAAGTAACAGACCCACTGCAGTGTTCTCCTTCTCTGAGGAAGCTCTTAAACTCGAGTCACTGCTCGCCTCCACACTTCTGCAACGAAATGTCACCGATAACACGTGCAGCAGACTAGTCTGACAGGTTTGACAAGTGTCAACCCTGATGGGTGCCACATAGCATCAGGTACAGGTAGTATGCATGGCTTTTTCCAGCTGGGACTCAGTTTAAAATGAAGCAAAAGCACATCTGAGCTCAGGTAGTCGGGGGAATTTCACAGAACTTTGAACAACTCAAAGCAACACGACCTTCGCAGTTATGAACAGCTTTTTGTTTCTATGGAACATTTTACCTCCGTGTAGAGCATTCAGTCGCCTGTGTGTTGCTATGACAACATCCCTGTCTGATCCAATGAATCAGCTCTGAAAGCTCTTTTTAACATGTTGACAGAAAGGACTATTTTTAAAAGAGGGGTTTAATTTAAGGAGAAACTTTTTACCGTCCTCATCGATGGGAGGTGGCTGAGATTTCTGTGGTGACACAGGGGTCTCCGGAGGCCTGGCGTGAGCGAGAGACTTGCTGAGGAGGTCCGAGTATTTCTCAGTTTGGCCAACAATGAAGTCGAGCTGAAGATCCAAAGCCTTCTTCCGCTTTTCCTCCAGTCTGGACTGCTGCTTGAACTGTACCACCTTAAAAAAAAGTAATTTTACTTGGCAAGTTTAATAAAGACATAAATAAAAGAAATATACATGCATCAGAGTCATAAATATTCCAAAATAACTTCACTTTACACTAACAAGCAATTTACAGAAATATTTTGCTGCAATAAACAATAATATATATTTTAAATTAGCTTATAATCTTATTTTGTGTGTTAATTTAAAAAAAAAAAAACTCGACTTTATTGGATCAAAATTGTTTAGAAATGGAAAACATTTATTTTGAATTTGATCAAATTGGCTTTAATTGCACTGTAAAAAAATATTTCTATTAAGTGCCTGAAAATCATTTTGTTATGAATCAGTAAACCACAAACTATAAAAAAAATATAATAAAGCATAAAACAGAACAGAAGCATGTTGTGGATAAAAAAAAAATCTGAATAAAACCAATCACACCGTGTTTTAAATCAAAGATGTCTTGTACCTTCTCAACATTGCTCCAGAATGACCGCACTTCCTTTGCAATAGAAGAAGCAACCCTTCTGATTTTGGCGTGTTCGTCTCTTTTGGCTTTCTCTTCTTTTTGCCTCAGGTCCTCGTGGTGTCGCATCACCATTCGTACAACCTAATAATACATCAACAGAACACATCTAGAACATATAGTGTATGTCATCAGAAATACAGCAGTAATACAGAGTATACCTAAACTTTTAGCAAACTAATACTCTTCGATCACACCTCTGTAAAAGATAATCTGTCCTACCTTTCTTGCCACACCTCTTTTCCACCGTCTCTCCTGAGCAAAGTCAGCAGAGAGCCACTGCATCTCCTCACACAGGTAATCCCAGTGAACTTTGGGTCGCTGCGGCTCCGTTAGACGGGTCAGACGCTTCATTGACCAGAAACCTTCTCGTTTTAGAGCCTGGGTTCGATGTTCAATATCAGCTTCCTACAAGATACATGGACACCAGTCAGTGAACCCCTTTCTCTAAAATTATTAGCTAAAAAATAAAGCATGTGTGAAAAGAAAATAGTGTTTGTGTCATAAATGCTCAACAAATTTTTATTTCATTACCATCATTTGTTGTCATACTAATGTGCCTTGCTCAACTTTTATCAAACTAAAGTCAAGCTAAAGCATGTTAACTTAAGGCTCACTCACATGTTTCGCCAGCTCTGCCATGTCAGTGAGACGTTCTCCACGGGACCGATGAGAGGTTGTCTGGTCTGGCGGGGAAGAGGAGGAATTGTAGCCGACAGAGGAAGGAGAAACAAACTTGCCATGAGGACCTCTGAGAGGCGGGGACTTGTCTTGTCGTGGTGTCGACCAGTCAGGGGTGGATGAGGGACAGTGGGAGGAGGAGGAGGTGGAGGGTGAGGTGGGAGAGGAATTGACAGTGACTCTCTCTGCGATCCACTGGCGCACCTGAGAGTCAAGACAGAAAAGGTGAGGAGGAAAATATTTTTAAACAAGAAATCTGATGAAGTTGCAGTGGATGTGGTTAGATGAGGTTAAAAAGCACAAATGAGTCGCTTTCTGTTAGGTTTTTCTCCTCGTGCATTAAAAAAACTGAAGCCAAAAAAAAAAAGCCCCCTAAAGTAGTCCAGTGCCTGAGTAAGATGTGCCTTTGAATGTCCCGTTAACGTGAGCCTCTCTGGGTGTCTGATAACCACCGCTTACCTTCAGGAACAGTGCCTGTCTGTCTGTCCTGCTCTGTCCACGCTGGAAAAGCATGCAGCCAACTTAAGAGAGATAAATCACTAACAGCGTAACAACACTGACCACCATAAGATGCAATAATCCACTAAATGCAAAGTGGTGACATCATGTACATGCTGGGATACCCGATTACAGTGTAGCACACAATGTTTTGTTTTTATTTAAAATACATATTAACATGTATTTTTGCTGTTTAAAGGTCACAATTATCACCCTAAAAGCTAAAATCAAAAGGGAAAACAACTCCAATGGATGTAAATGAAGCTAAATTATTTCTGGTTAAAAAGTAAAATGCTGCAATAAATACAATTTCTTACAAGATGTAGATTTAAAATGTCACTACTTGATGTGACAACAACTACTTTATTGAGTAGCTATTTATTATTTGATTCTCATCTTTTAAGAACATGATTTTTAATTAAAGTACCTTGTGTGAAGAGCTTGGAGTAGTCATATCACTTCCGTCAGGATCTGGCTCATCATCACTGTCTTCCTCAGGACTGCTAACCTGTCCTGAGAGGACCTCATTGGCCTCACTTTCTCCCATTGGGTCATCCTGCTCCATATCCTCACTCTCTTCTTCTACATCGTCAGGGTAGCTGTTGGAGTCATTGGGGTTGGCGGACAGAGTGTCTATTGGTTCCTCTTTCTCTGTAGCTGTGAGCATGTCAAAGGTGTGAGGTGTAGCAGGTGGGGTGGCATCAGGGGGTGTTGCAACATTTTGAGGAGCAGGATCTTCTTTGTTTGTTGACATTTTGAAAAAAGTTAAGCCTTCAGACTTGCTTGTCGAAGCTGTAGGGATGACTGAAGCAGCCTGCTCAAGCTGAGGTGAGGTGATCCCGCTCAAAGCAGGTTGCTGAACATCTACAGGAGCTGCGGCCTCTGACGTTTCATTGACAGAGAACTGCGAATGATCTTTCAGGCTGCAAAGATTTGCAGACCCAGATAGAGGGTCTGCTGCTGAGACAGTAGGGGGAAGGCACTCCTCAGACACTGTGCCAGACAAAGAGCTGTGGGCATTGGCCAACTTGCTGTCCACATTCTGTTGCTTGGACACCTTGGCCAAAAGGGTGGGAGGATGTTTCAGGAGAGGAGGTTCTCCTGGTTTAAACAGCAGCAGCTTTGGATTTATAACACCAGCGGCGTAAGTGGTACAGAATACCTCTGGTTGGCTTTCTGTGGCCATGACAATTTTCTGAATACTCTGCGACTGAGTCAAAGGAGGAGAAACTTTGGTTCCTTCATTAGGACAGACCTCAGGCTTGATGGCACTTACAACAGTGAACCCTGAGGCCTGATTTTCTACACAAGAAATGTGTAAAGAAACAGCAGTAGGTGACTGCATCCCTGTGTCTATACCAGTAACCAGTGGGGATAGGAGAGATAATGAACCAGCTGTTATTTCTGCTTCCTGCTTTGGAGAAACAGTTTGAACTGCAGTTGAATCACTCACCTCAGTTAAGTCTGACTGTGCTGCACTGACTTGTGAACAATGTGTCCCAGTTTGTGTTGTGGTGTCTGTCTGTTCAACAGTGAATGAGTCAGATGTAACGGCAGCTACTTGAACTAAACAAACTTCACTTGAGTGTGCCACTTCAACCGCCTGGTTAGGATTTAAAACTAAATGGTGACCGACAGCAGCTACTGCTGTGTTTTGAATGGTCAAATTATGGGAATTATCATCACCAGATGAAGGCAAAGACTGCTGGGAAATTATGATGGTGTCACTTTCACCAACTGTGTGAATAGATGGTTCGTAGTCCTCATCAGCGTTTTCCAGTAACGCGTTGAATAAGTTCACCTCGTATCCTGGAGAGTGAGGAATCTGCACACTGCTACCAACGCAGACCGTTTCCTCAGCAACCTCCTCCACCAAGCCACAGAACTCATACACCTCCACCGGCTGCGACCCCAACTCCATACCTGCATGAATACTTTCTTCATACAGCTTTGGTTCCCCAGTTGAGAGCTCGTTAACAATAGCAGCCTCGCAGACACTGCCATCTTCTCGTTGTAGGAGGTAATTTTGATTCAGGTGCACATTAGACCAGTCTCCGCTGATGTGGGCCTCCTCTCCGACAACCACGATCTCTTGAGCATTGCCGGTGTGCACAATCTTAGCGATCAGTGATGTTTCTGTTGAAGGGACCTGATCTGAGGTATGAGACGTTTCTGCTCTAACAATCTCCCCCGACTGCAGTGAGACTAGTAGCCCTGTGTCAGACAGGGGGCACCCTGTAACAGGATTTGCTGAGCTCACTGTCGAAGAAGAAAACTCTGGCAGCATTTTGAAGTCAGATGAGGAGGCAGCGTCAGTTTGTTCATACTTTGTGTTGCCATCCACTTGTTCTGCTTCAGGAGGATTACAAGTGGATGCTGAGGTTTCTTTCCTAGAGGCGCAGTATAATCCATGTGATGACTCTGTAGCCTTTGAGGTCTCAAACATTTCAGCAGATTCAGGTTGTGTTTTAACATGCTTGAAGGTCTCAACTGATTCCAAAGAGTTTGCTTTTTGTATTTCCATGGCTTTGTTTGAGATTTCTCTGATAGTTGTAGGTTGAGTTTCTGACTGGTCAATTTGTTTATTCTCTGCAGTATCAGTTGAATAAAGTGGGAGTGCAGACTTTGAGTCCTGGTGACAACCTGCTGACTCTGCAGCACCTGGCAGAAGTTTTTGGCTGCAGTGACTTGTCGGGACAAGTGGATCCGTGTCAGGCTGCTCCATAGCCCCATGTTCTCCAGAGTCTCGGATTTTAAAACCAACACTCGACTGGGGAACAGAGGAAGATGAGACTGTGAAACAGATTTGAGACTGGGGTCGAAAGAGGACATTTCCACCTGTGTGCTCTTTTCCACTAATTTCCACTTTTCTTCCAGTCTCTGTTTTGTATTCCACAATGGACTGCCTCTCCTTTGTCTCTGTAATAACCACTGGTTCAGCACTTTGTTGAGGTGACTGAATCTGGTTTGCCTGACTGTTTGAGTGGCTCTTTTCTTTAATAGTTTGTGACCCGTATTGAAGCTCTTGCACTGTGCTGTCAATCTGTGACTTGAGAGGAGGACAGGGGGAGGCTGGAAGTCTTTGCATCTCTGCAGAGGAACTACAGTCCTCAATAGGGGATATTGGCAAAGATCTCTCAATTCCCGCAATGCTCTTCTCAGGAGGAACCTCTTTTGAAATGATGTCCTTGATGTTGCTGCTTGGGAGATTCCATGGCAAGGTGTTTGTAGGGGCGTTCTCCATGCCGGGGAATGCAGAGTTGCTGCTGTCCAGCAGTGGCACAGTGGACGGATTTGTGGGTGGAGGGACTGGGCGGGGGGCAGCTGCAACCGGCTGCGGGGCATGCTGAGGTGACTCCCCAGCCACATTCTGTGCAGCCTGGGGGTTGCCACCCAGCACATCCACAGCCGGAGAGGCGTGCTGCCGCTCCGCCTCCTCCCCAGACTTTCCTTCCTCTGTGCTGCTCTGGCTACACACTGCACCTGTGTTGGAAACACCAGAGATTAAAAGACTGTTTGGATGGAGCAAGATATCCGTTGATAACTTACAAATTAACAAGCTGACCAATAATCCGTTGGAGCTGTCTGATTTGTTTGACCCATTGTCAATTATGTAGTCGAGTTCAAATATTATTTGTAGGGGCTAGGTACAAGCTCTCTCCCACAACTTTTCAATAATGTCTTACTAACTTGATGGTGTATATAATAAACTTGATTGAATACTTAACTGTCCAGATTTAAAAAGTTATAAGTATATCCTCCTCTAAATGCAGCATGGGAAGAACTGCAATTTCTGATTGGTTTTTGTTTGTTGAAATGTTTGCTGCACATTCAGCCATTGTTGGTCTGTAAGTTCTTGAAACCTAATTTAGTGACTTCTAGAATCTGTGGTGCTCTAATCTACTCTACTCACAGCCTAATACACTTCACCTGGTAGCATCACTGTACAGTCTGCTCATAAACATATATCCTGTCACACAAATAATAACTTCATTTATAATTACATTCAGATGACCTGATTTTATAAACATTTCTAAGAGTGCATGTCAGAAAACAGCTTTTACAAAATATCAAAATCAACTGATTCTTACTAAAGAAACTGGTGGTGAGTGAGATGTGTATGTAAAGCAACTTCTCACCAGTCTGTGGCGTGAGACACAGGTCTTCAGTGCTTTCTACTTCCAGGATGCTGAGATTAGGATCCCTTCCACATATTCTGAGGTGTAAAAGAAAAATCAGATGGTAACTTTGTCTGTAGATATTAATTAGCTATAGTATCTCAAAACAAAAACACTATTGAAACAAGCAACTAGTTTGTTCACACTGCATTTCTCAGTGAATGATAAAATTATGTTTAGAGTTTGCAGCTAAAGGTCAAATTAGCTTTAAGCTACTGGATATGAAATTAATAAAAACAAATATCATTACGTGTGGGTTGATCAGCTGCAGTTGGTGTATGTGGCTGTGTATGAGTGGGTAATGTTGCAGCAGTAATAAAACAACACTGTGGAGCAGCTCTAAATGAGCAGCTCCAAGTTGAATTTTGCTGCAGTCGCCCACAGGAAGCTGTTAGGAATCATGCAGCACGCGCTCCCAGACTAAAAAGCCGGTGATGAAGCGCGCGCCGGGCCTCGAGTCATTCAGTCTACGGTCTCTTTAATGTTTCTCATTGTGGCAGGTTGTCGCCACATGTATGTGAAGATCTACATTGATAAATTAGATCTTTACTCAAAGGCTGTGTGTACACCGGTTGCGCAGATCATGTGATTCGTGAATCGACTTTTCGCTGCCATCTGAGTGGCTACAAGCTCGAATAGGAGTTCTTCCTAAAACCAGCTAACGCCTAACGTTGCCGGTGAGGCTAGCGTGGTTAGCGGGCTAACGTTAGCCTCTACAATAACACTGGTTGTGTGGCACGAAAAGGGAAAGCAACCTCGAACTTAGTAGGGAGCGTTCATTTCACGCGCAGGCGCCCCTTCCCTCCCACTGTTATGTAATGATTCAGCTTCAAATCGCTCCGTAAAAGCGAAGACATTTGATAAGTTACAACTCAATGAGACAAAAAACATCAAAAAGTCTCATTAAAACCCGCTTCTGCATGTACTACAGAGGGGTGGGGGGAATCGCCAGTGACGTCACTGTGGGGGTCAAATCTCTTTAAAAATATCCGAGTTAAATTTTTCTTTTCAATCCTTTGACAATGGCTTCTTGGTATATAGACATACAAAATAGCATTAAATGTTATTAAAAAGTTTAATATAAAATTTGCAATGATTTTAAAGGGGTTTTTGGGGGGTCTACAATACCCCACCTCCGGTTCTTTAGAAGCGACCTTGGGGAAATAAGGATTCAACAGTAAATAATTTCGATATGCGCTGTTAAACTGATACTTGTCGGTGTTACTGCTGTGTAACTCATCGTCTCGTATTCTAATGAATACCGGACTGTGCACGTCGAGTGTATACAACAAACTAAACAAAATGTAGTCTGATAGCGTCCTGTCGTTAGTTTAAGCACCCCTGTAGTCCCCCCATTACTTCCTACTTGCCCCCCTCCCTCTCAAGGCCGCCATCTTAAGTTCCCACCTACCTGAAATTTCCGACCGATTTTCTTTTACTAAATTCTCGTTGAAGGAGTCGTCATCCGCGTAAAATCGTACTCAATCCGTGATGCCGGTGATCCAAACTGTCTCTCGGTACCCAACGAGGTACCCCTAGGTCTGTGGGAAGAAGTTAAAATCCGGACCGGGAGAGACTGGGTTTCGGCGCAGAATGTAGCGGTCGCGGGGAGGAGACGTTACGCAGCGAAATGGTGGAGGACCGCTGCTGCTGACAAAGTACACAACACACTGTTATCTCGCGAGATTCCGTCGAGCGCGCCACTTGAATTTTGGAACAACTCTGCACAATATTATCCGGTTATTGCAAATAAGAACTGTATTTAAGAGCATTTCGAGGTCGTTGCGTAGCTAAATATTGCAATTTACCAGTTTTATGCAGGTTTTTTAAATCACAAGGAAAATAAAATAACGTGAATGTGAAGCTTTCAGTGTTCAGTTTTATCATAAAAATGAGTTGCAAGTTAGATATGCGTTTTGTATGTTATTTGTAAGAAAGAAAGTGACGCACTTTGCATTCTTTATTATTAAAATTTTTATAGCTTTTCTTTTGGTTTGTTTTTGTAATATAACAGATTTAGTAATATCGTTTGAATCTAGATTCTGTAAATCTGACTTGCCAAGCTTACAAGCTGATATTTTAATGTATTTGATTTTGTCACATTTTACTGGTTCCAAGCACAAACAGTTCCTGTCTAACAAGTTAAATATTTTACACTGGTGTACTAAAAAAAAGACTTCAGTGAAAGGTATCCTCTGTAAGTATTATTACAAGTTTTATCCTAAGAGATACCTTTTTTTATTCTGATTTTTTTTTAATCTAATGAAAAAAAATCTACTTAAATCAGATTAACAGGTCTACTTGTAATTAAAAAAAAATTTGAGATCATATTTACTAGAGATGCACCAATTCTGGTTTCAAGGGACCAATGCAGATTTTCTTTGTTTTTACAGAACCATCCAAAATAAATTTTGACTGATTTGAGATTTACTTTAAATAACTTTTAATTAACTGAAATGGTACCCTAATACTTTATTAGGGTACTAGACAGGATTCTGGAAGTAAAAACTTACTTGTGGGCTCTTTTATGGCTAACAATTGGCATTTAGGAATGGTGAGACCTCTCCAAAATAAATGAGTTTCAAACCAGCCAATCACAGAGTATTAGTCAATTCCAATCATCAACCAATCTTTTTTGTGCATCTCTGATATTTGCCCGTGAAAAAAATTATTGTCTTCTGTTTTGAAATAATTCAGAATGAAATAAGACCCACACAACAGAGTAAACAACAATTCATTTAATAATTATTCTTTGTGGTCTCTAGGGGAGGATTTCAAAGGTATAAAATGGTCATATTAAAATATCCGACCCAGTCTTTTCCCTCAGGATACCCACTGCCTTGTTGCATTTGGACATGTCCTTATATTTTTTTCAGTTCTTCAGCAGATGTCTCAATTATCCGTGTATATAACTTACTTTTGTTGATGAAACAACTTTGACAGTTCAATGTACAAGGTTCCAACAGTCCCAACAACAACACACAACCAGTGACTCATAGGCAAGCCTCGCTCTCAGCTTTAAGTCAAAACTCAGTTCCTTGGAGAGGCCAGAGGCTGCGATGGATAAGGCTTAACGCTCAAGCATTACAAAGGTTTCAGTGAAGAAGCCAGCCTTTTGCATTACTTCCTGCAGAGAGACAGTGCTGGTTGATAACCAAACAATGACAAATAACATAACAATGAATATATTTATTATTATAGAAGATAATTAATGTTACGAATAATAATTACAAAGGCAATTTCTCTAGACTACTATAATCTGGTCCTGCTCGTATAGTCAAGAGGAGACTGGGAATCAGTTAAAGGAAGCTCTAAATCACTGTGTTCACTCACACACAGTGTAGCACAGTTGCCATACATCCTTTCTAAACAAAAAACAGCTGAACACGATAGAATCTCATTATCAGTTAAAGATGAGGGTGTGGAGTTAGATTTTTGGGTAAACCAGGAAACTGAGGTAAGATGTTTACTGATCTTGACTAAGTGGGCTCGTCAGTAATCTGCCTTTTCACAATGACAGACAAAAATGTAAGTAAAAGCACCACTTTACTACTGTTTTTTTAAACCCCCTCATCAACAATACCAGATTTATGTTAAGAAGGGCATTAAAGTATCTTCTAAGAAACCAAGTTGGAGATGAAACATGTTTTAAGGTGTATAACTCTGGAAGTCACTTCCAATCCACCCAAAAAAAAAGGCATAATTAAGAGCTCGGATCATAAAATCACCTGACAAATGAAAACTCTGTCCTCTGCTTCTTCTTTCAGCTTCCAAAACTCAGCGCTGTAATCCCCAACAGCTGGAATTAAACTAAAATACACCAAGGATGCACAGAAACCATGTACCTTTAAATTGCACTGATAAGATCACTGGGCATATTCTTTCATTCCAACCATCAGTTCCAGCCTATGGTTACTTTTTGTTGTCCCTTTCTTTTCATTTGTGAGGAGGGGGTGGTGGCATGGAGCTGGTTTGGTTGTGTAACTGGGAAGGCAGGGTTTAGTAGTCTAGAAAAGGAAAAGTGGACGAGTTGAGAGCAGCACAGTGATCCTGACATTTCCCTTCATCTCCTCCAGTGTTGTCCCAGTACTATCTGGACTCTCCATCTTTGTGGGTGCTGTACAGCGCCAGCTCGCCTGGCCCTCCGAGTCTACGAGGGGGTGTAGATGACCGGCTGGTGATGGACGGAATGAGTGGTGGCGGTGCCCCCACTGACAAAGCTCCCACCAAGTCTGCAGTGGTCTTTGAGAGGATGCCATTGGGTATGTGGTGCGGGTTGATCGGACCGAGACGGGAGTACAGGCTCGCATGGTGCTGAGAAGCAGCGTTGGCTCCTGAGGAGAGGGCGTGGGGGAGAAGGCCAGGATGGAGCTGCTCCAGATGAGCGGCAGCAGCGTGAGAAGGGCTTGACAGGTGAGGGCCATGAGGGAGGTGAGGGTGCATCCCAAAGTAGCGAGCACGCTCAAAGTCTTCCCTCAAGATCTGGGCTCGCTGCTCCTCATCCATGAGCCCACCTCCTGGGGGTCCGAGTTGAGGATGACGATCAAAAGGAATCAGGCCAAAATCTGCGCGGACAGCAGGAGAGGCAGCGGAGGAAGAAGTAGGCGGGTGCTGAGGTGCGGCTGCTGCTGCAGCAGCAACAGCTGCAGCTCTCTCTGCTTCTATAATTTGCCTCTGATGGAACAGCCGAGCTAAATGTGGATCAGATCGCAGGGCTAGATGTGGATCTGACCGAAGTGCCAAAGCTTCCCTACGGTGATGTTGCTGCTGAACTGCCAGCTCCCTCCAGGGGTCCCAGGTGAAGCTATGTGGACCCTGGGGTGGTCCTTGAGGGGGACCGTGTGTAAAACGTTCTCCTCCTGGACCTACCACCAGCCCTGCAGCACTTGGTGCACTTCCCAGGAAAGCTTCAATCGCCCTTGAGCGGTCCAGTAGAGGCAGGTGGGAAGGAGTGTTTGGAGTGGGAGGTGGGAGGGAAACAACAGGAGTTGGAGTGAGTGATAAAGAGGAGGAAGGAGTACCAGAACTGGGGTGGTGTGGATGGCTGTTGGGGCGGTCAAAGCTGTGACTGGGCAGTGGAGGGTGAAGGGTGATGGGGATAGGTTCTGGTTCTTCTTTCCTCTCCTCTTTGACTTTAACTGGTGGGGGAGGCAGAGGTTTAGAAACAGGTGTTGTGGTGCGGTCTGACTTTTTGGCCTGAGACAACGAAGCAGAGGAGGAAGTGGGGAGGTTATTGTCTCTTTGAGTGTGTGAAGGTTCACTGTGGAGGGCGTGTGCCGTTTGGGCCTGCGAGCGAGGGTAAAGGTCCAAAGGAGATGGAATTGAACGACTGGAAGGTGGCGGAGTAGTGAGGACAGAAGATGAGGAAGACCGAGGTCTGTCCCTCTCTGCTACTAAAGATGAAGGGCCAAGAGGAGGACCCCTTGAGGACACCGTCGGCACTGGCCTCTTGTCTCCATCTCTGTCTCGCTCACGGTCTCTGTCTCTGTTTAGGCTGCGTGTCAGGTCCTCTATGGGTCCACCGCTCCCCCCCAGGGCACTGCTATGTCCATTAATGTGGGAGACTGGGGTGCTACTGCGGGGCTTGAAGGACGGGGCAAGTGGAGACATTCTCACAGGTTGTCGGCCATACAGCATATTGTCTCTGCAAAACAAAATGAACAATCAAGTCAGGCTGTGATGCATCTGACAGACAACACAAAAACAGAACAGTTTGATTTCACACAACAAGGAAGTCTCATTATAAGTACAGCATTTCAAGTTATAGTTGCAGATAATGTGTTAACAGATTTGTGAGTTTTTGTTGTGGCATCTAGAACTTTCTGGCAACTACAAGAAAAAAAAAAAACTTAGATTTTTAGGAATACCTGAGGAAATGTTTGCTATATGCTTTTATGTAAAATTGTGTTTTGTTTATTCTGCAAAATGTCTTCTTGTGCTTTACTGTAATTACTGAAAATCAGCTGTACCTGTCCTTTTCATCCTTGATATGGGGGATTTCTCTCCTTTCTCCATCCTTCCCTCGATCCCTCTCATCCCTTTTATCTGCTGCTTTAGCCCAGCTGTGGGGCGCAGGGAACCCAGAAGGGCCACCATGTAGACGGTTCCATGCGTCATGATGGTTGGAGGCTGACAATCCAGCAACAGCACCGGGCGGCGGGTCTTTAGGACCAAACATGGAGCCAGCTACAGGCAACAAAGACATTTTATTGTAAGAAAAAGGCAGTTTCATTGGTAAAGCATAGAAGAATAATCATTTCAAGTGGGAATTATATTTTTGCTGTATGATTCAATGAACAAAAGGACATTAAAGAGTTGTCATGTAATGCTACTACTGTAAAAGTAAGACAAATGTATGAATTTACATAAAAACTTGTGCATCTCGTGGAACAAAACACCATCTGTATCAGTTTTCTTGTGAGCATCTAATCTGTTCTTAGTACTCTCAGTTATAACACAAGCAAGTACTTTATTAATACTAATACAATATTTGTTTGCTAAATAATCAAATTTCTTGTAGCCCTAGGATTAATACAGTTTTTGTACAACTTTATTAACTTGCCCAGTTTAGTCTAGTTGATCAAACACAACTGAACATTGGACCAATTTCAATTAGACCATCCATTTGCCAGAAGGGTTTAATCCATATTGTTATGGTGGAGTCGTACTCGAACTGCGTCGGTGTTCATGGCTACTAAAAGTAATGTATACAACCTTGCAGTTTTCAATGACAAACCCCAGCACAGCCAATCACAGCATGTCTCAGTGACAGCTGAGCTGTAGCTGTGCTATGAGACAGGAGAGAAAAACATTAAGGAGGAGAAAAGCACTGATCACAGATTTGAGACAAAGGATAAGAGGTGTAGGTGTGGGTCTAAAAATATCAATAAAATTAAGGCCAAATATATGATAAAAATTTGATGTGATTTTGTGTTACAACTTTTTTTAAAGGCGTTTTATTTGTATTTTAAATTTTTTAAATTAAACTCTGCATTAGGATAAATAGAAATGTCTACAGACTTAAAGGAAAACAGTCCTGGTATTAAATGTTCAGTTAGTTTCAAGCCCTTTATTTAAAAAATTCAACCAGTTTCAAAACCTTGAAAATACCACATCAAAACAAAAGCATTTTCAAGGATTTCAAGCACCTGTGAGAACCCCGATTCGCCCTTCTGAAACCTGTGATTTGTAACAGTGAAAACCAAAACAAATTCCTCTCAGTAGTAACTCATTCAGAATTTAACTATTCAAACAAATGATGAAAAAGGGGAGAAAAGTGACACTTTGTGCCTTTTTAAAACTGAAATCTGATGTTAAAGGACATCCGTTTTAATCATCTTTACCATATAATCACATTTGTACATGCATTGACACTTGTATTTCATCTTTTTTTAATTTGTCAAACCTCAACTCATTACAGAAACCGTGACAACAGAAGTAAAAGAAAATGAACAAACAGGTTTTGTTAATGATTGTAAACTCATTAGATGACGCTCCAGAGGGGGGTAATCAGCTACGGTCATAAGATTGATTAGAATAGTGATCTATGACTGAGGTTTGACAGTTTCTTTAGAAGTATCAACCACACCAGTTCCTGTTTTCAGTGTGAACCATTCACCTACTAAGTCCACAAGCTGCTGAATGTGAATATGAAGAATAAGCACGATGATTTATATTTATCCCTGTACCAGTTAATAAAATAAACGATGTGATTTATTCTCTACAAAAACCCAAATGCTTTATTATGAAAACGTGATTAATTTACAATTGTTTCAAAAGGAAAAAAAATTGTGAAATGTAATTTTAAAAATGTATCACAATACAAGATTTAACATAGAATTAGAAAAACATTACAGTATTCTAACTGACCTGAGTGGCAAAGACAACTACAAAAGGCATAACTAAACAGGTTACTCATTCGTTTTTAATAGTATATATTTATGTGTTTAACCTAATTCTAACCAAAACACAACAAGACTAATATTTTCTTCTTTTTTTTTTACTTTGAATAAATCACATGTCTGCTGTGATTATTCCTCCTGTTTGCATTAAGCAAAACGTGATCCTGTTCAAATTGAGCTACTAAAATCATTTCTCTTTAAAATCCCTCAACTTTTACATGTTAGAAAAGACCTGATATAATAATAATTTACCTCCCAGCGATTATATATTCAGTATGTCAAAACGATTCCTACATCCAGTATAATAAAATGTTTCATTGCAATGTCAAGAGCTTGATGGTTAAATTCTAATAACAATGCACGCTTACAAAAAGGGTAAAACCTTCTCAAATTAATTGAAGCAAATACAAAGCTTCAGAATTTAAAATGAGCCAAATGGTGAAACAGTGCTGTAGGTAATGTTTAGGTAAATAAATAACTCTATAGTCACATACTCTACCACTATGCAAACTGCACTGTCTGTACATTTTCTAAAGTCACTGAATGGATTTCAACATAAACAGAGAAGATAATGACTCACAATTCAGAAAAGTAAGAGCCAACTGTTCATCATGGAAATGCAAAAGTCAACATTCTACCTCTGTTGCCTCACACCTTCTTTTTTACAGCTAAATGTTAAACTAGTTACATACTTTTTTTTGCACAATTTCTCTTTTAGATGTAACTTTAGGTGAGAGTAATGGATTTGCCACTTTTTTTTAACTCCAAGCTGAGCTACACACAGTCATGCATCTGAAGCAAAGTCCAGTAACAATCTTTTCTTTCTTCACTGTCTAAAGAACATGAAGAAGCTTCATTACTGCATAGAAACAGCTGTCAATGTTTTGATGATGTAATGACAGAGCAATAAAGACAAAAATATAAATGAAGTTTAGCACAACACCCAAGGCAAACACGTTGAATGTGGACTTACTTTGGCTTCAGCTGAGCTTCAGAAATGCTCTTCTGCTCAGACTGCTTTCTTATGTGAGAGGAGTTGTATTAGAAATGGTTCATTTCTAAGCTACTGTGGGGGAGGAATAATTAGTGACCGATAAGTCTGTTTAATAGAGGACAGCTTCAGCTGAAAGCTCGAACTTTTATAAATAAGACAAAAACATTGCGATAAACTAATTTACGTGATGCATCACATTAAACAAAAGAAAATTACTCCTAAAATGTGTCCGTTTTGCATTTTTTACTTATTAATTTGAATTGACTCAACTACTACTGACAGATACACACCATGCCACGTCATTAAGACATTCTGAAAACATGACGGCATCAAAGTCAGACTTTAGCTGAGATTTTAAGATATGTTTCAAAAGATGCAAATGAGCAGAAAAGTATAAAAGTCTAACCCTGAGCCTAATAAACTGCTTTTTAGATTTTCAGCATTAGAATTAATTACATAAACTTTTACTCTTTACTGTTATTTAACCTGTAAATGGAGCTTTATGACCCCACCGAGCAATAATTTGTTTTAACACAATTATGTCTTCTTTTGCTGAACACCCACTTATGTGCTACAAATACAAGATGAGTGGGATTTAATTAGAAGAGAATTTGAATATTTTGACCAATCATTTATGCTTTGTGCTTCAAGAATATGAAAACCATAAAACTGACCCAGCGTTGGGCTGCCGAGTCCTCCAAAGGCACCAGAACCAAGAGCTCCAAGCGGAGTGAATGGCGGGGATCGACCATATGGATCTAAAACAGAAAATATTAATCCTCTGAAACCCTGTATGGAAATAAACTTTGCAACTATTACAACTGAGATTAGATTAAATTGCAGGTAAATAAAACGACACATTCCCTTGACCCTTTAATGTTTAAAATGAAATTAAAATACTTACGATGTCTTAAGTTTCCCCTACCTAAGTGAGCAGCCGGCGGGAGGAAAGAGGAGTGTGGTGCTGATGGAGAGATGAAAGGTGCTGAAGACGGATTGACTGCACCTAAAAAAGCAATAAAAAATTACTAAATTAATCAAATGGAGCACTTCAAGCTAATGTGACACTAAATTCTTTCCTCCAGGAAAACAACAGCAAAATAGAAGAAAGAAAATAAATACTAAAGTCACAAAAGTAGAATGAGAAAAACAAATTACAACTCTTCCGTTTATCTTGTAATGAATTAACAAACACGCAATCTAAAACACACATTCTGCTTTTTCTTAAAACAGACTTTTCAGGTAAGCACCTGCAGCTGGGAAGAGACTGGGAGGTCTGGTCAAGTCATGAGTTGGAGGCCCCAGCTGGCCCAGACCCACAGCTCCAGGAAAACGGGCCAGCAGGTCACTCCGGAAGTCCAACTTGTGAGGATCTGCCTGCATCAGCTAAAAATGGGTGGAACAGTTAAGGTGGAGATGATTTCGTCATCTCAGAGCAGCAATCTGAAAATACTTACCTTAACTTTCCTCTGGTGGCTTAAAATCATCCAGGCCACGTGTACGTGCATAGCGCACCATTTCCCTGGTTTCTGCACAGCACCAAAATCAAAACAGGTTTACTATATTATTCCATAAATATTACGTACACAACTTTGAAGCCTTTGCACACAGAGTCAGACATTCTTCTTGTACATCAAAACTATCTCGTCTAGTGTGGTGGAATTTTAGGAATTCAGTAAGATGTGTTCCTGTGATTATTTAAATAACAATGTGATTGTTTTAGTTGGGAAGATGTGGTTATCTGTTAGTTACAGGAACCCCCCCTGGGGTGAAGTGTTGACCCTATCTCCTTCTTTTATGATGGGTGATAAAACAACTGGGTTCCTGTCTTGCCCTGGGAGACGATGTGAGACAGAAAGACTAGACCCAACCCAGTTGGGGGTGCATATGTGTGTCTGTGTTCTAGGGGGGGTGAAGTGTCACAATGGGAGGGGAGAATGGTTAAAAGACAGTGGGAGTGGGTCAGAAGGCAGGATTTTCTCTCAGACACGGCTGAGGCAACATCCTCCACATTATAATGTGTAATAAAGCTCTCTAAAATGACGTAAGACTGAACTCTCATCCTTTGGATAAAAAACTTCCACAACAATTTGGCGTCACGAACAGGATTCTAGTTCCTCACCAGACACAGAGTATGGGATCAGGCCGACAGCGCATCTCGAGGAAGGACTCCTCGATCCTCCAAACCTCAGATAGGACTTCAGAGTGACGGAGGAGCCTGATCCCTGCTCTGGGTCAGCGGGACTCAGAATCCAGAAAACGAACCTACCGCTCGGGTGGTTCAGTCAGGTGAGAGATTCAGTCTTGGGCCTACTAAATCAATTTTGGAAGAGGACTCCCTGGAGGTGATTTTAGTCCGCTGCAGGGGAATAAGGGTAGAACCTTATTGTGTCTAAGTGTTTCACACCGAAAAATAGAAACACCGGTGACCGTGGGCGATCCAGTGGGTCGTAAGGTCAAGGTATTTTAGCATTTTTTTACCTAGATTGTGAAAAAGCCTGGTAAGGGACGCCTTATCCAGTAATGGGCTCGAGCAGCAGCAAGGGAAGAGGGTCGCCTCCAGACAGTCCTCTGTGTGTTTTCATGAGATATGGAGACGACAGTGTTAAAACGGGTCTCCTACTGGCCAGAGAATTGGGTTTCCCTGAGGAAGCCTGTGTTTAAATTATTTAGGAAAATAATTAAAGAAGGTCCGGACCGAAAAAGGAACAAAATAGTTTGGAAAAACTGGTAATAATTAACATTATGAGACATACTTAATGAATGGTACCTAGGTTAAAACAGGGGTTTGTGTTCATGTCCTGTTCATGTTTTGTGTCTGTTTGTGTCTGAGTTTATGTCTGCATTTGTTCTGATGTGTCACTGAGTTGATGAAGGGTTTTTGTGTTGTTCTGAGTTTCTGTTT